>BRZM01000059.1:647126-881528 GCA_033238685.1 Lates japonicus
ATAGTATTTCGTTTAAGTTAGTACTTGGAAATTAAGTGCATCCTCAGAGGTTTAATTGTGTGCTCTGCTGTCTTGGACTGGATAGATGGTGGTTGAGATCAGGTTTTAAGATTCTAGTCTCTGTGTTGCATCATGATATCAGATGTTTCTGGGTTGTGTGGTCAGTTTTGTGTGTCTTATGGTGTGCATGGTGGCTGGCTGTCAGTCCATGACAACTCCAGTTTCATTGTCCCACAGCCAGTCCTCAGTTCCTCATCCAGGTCAGGCTCAGGTCCCTCACATTTGTTCATTTCTTTCCTTAAGCTATTCCTCCTGTTCATATTCTCTCACAGTATTTGTGGCAGTTCATGCCCTAAACTATTCAGATCGACATTGTTTTTTGTACTTTCATACCCTCATCAATACTCATCCAGTTGCATTGACTATTTTCTATTTAGAACTGTTGTCCGTGTGAGACAGTTCCAATTAACTGATGACAAGATCTTGAACATAAAATAAGTACTATCTCATTGATAGTCTTAATATATCAGTTAATATAAGTGTTTATATATAATAATTTGTTTTGTCAATGCAAATGGTCCACTCATGCAGGTTGAAATGGTGTTCGTGAGGGCACGGCTATGTTGAAATTCTGAATTATGAGCTGAAACTGGGTACCAGTGTCAGGAATTAATCAGTGCCCATTGGTCACTGTTCCAGTAATTTCGAGGATGATTTGTGTTTCTGATGACACTCCTGTATGGCGTTCACTCCTGGGTGGTTTTGATGGTCAGAGATAAAGATTAGGACACAGAAGGTGAAATGTAATGCTTACTCTAGCACGGCGGGCAAATGTTTTAAATTTTCAATGATAACTTCCCAGGCGGTTTTTTGTCTGCCTTGTGGCCCTGGTGACCTCTCCCTCTGCCTGCAGAACATGGGTGTTGTGTTGGTGAGAATATATCGGTGGAAGTTAAAAACTAAAACCCTGAAATACAGCATTCATCTCAAAGTGTCATGTATTCAATGGAGATTAGACACAAAATTTGTTTCATTAGAGCCTAGAGTGTAATAATCCAATTTATTTCAGGTTTGCTCCTACTCTACAAAGCCAGACTGTATCCTGTGCAGCTGTACAACCTGTGTTGTGTTTTAATCTGTTTGCATGATCCAGCTGAGACTACATGCCAGTGGGAACTAAAAACACAGACTACTGAGAGCAACATTAGGTTTGTTCATGAGGCTAACATGAGGCCCACTTCAGTGGCTTCAATGCCAAATAAAATTCAACATGCCGGGTGTCTGCTTTTGTTACCGATGGCCAAGGAAACTGCGCCTCGACCTTCCGACACTAACATCCCTTAGTGAGGAAGTAGTAAGTTGTTTCTGGAACGGGGCGCCAACTCTTCTGAAATGGGTGATCCAGCAAAGATATATACTGGTGGGGGCAGACCAAGTTTAGAGACCTTTCCATGGCATCACCAGCTGACAGCCCGGCTTAGCTGGATGTCTTTACAGAGGAACTGGCTACATGGTGTTCCTGTGCGTTTTGCGGGCAGATTCTGGAGTCGTCATCCAAGAATATCCGATCAGGGTGGTCAATTTGTGAGGGTTACAACTAAAGACACCAATTAACCCACTTTGATCCATTTCTATAGTTTAACAGAGATGTGTTGTATTGGAATGTTACTTCTGCAAATAACTATCTTTGCATAACAGTTTTCGTTCAGAATCAACCATCACGGACATTGTTACATTTTCTGTACTTTGTAGCTCACTCACTGGAGCTTTCAAAGAGACTAATTTCTTCAGTCAGTGTAGCCATGTGCAACTTACATTGTGCCTCTAGATATTGTTTTTTGATTCTTATGCCTTACACCACTGTACTGGAATGCAGTCAGGTTTAGCCAACTATGTAATGAATAGTGATGCATGGGTGGTGGGCAGGGGCGGAGTGAGGCCCAGGCTGGGAAGAGTGAGGAGTTTGGTCAGACCGGTGGGCGAGAAGAATGACTTAGATTCTGGTGGTCGCTTCTTTAGTATTAGAGTCTCAACAGGAAGATGAGGGCAATAAACTGCATGGTCAACTTACTCAAAATAAAAGAAAAAAAGCAACAAGTGATCAGTGGGGCACTGAGGCATACTCAGTGAGCTGATTTGGTATATACTCGAGTCATAGGTTTGAGCAGGTTTTCTTTAACTATTTATTTTGCCTATCATCAACCGAACAGCATTTATTGTTTGATTACCTAGACACAGAATCCGATGTAAAGGCCACTGGGAGTATGGTGGTCTTACACCTAGACTGAACTGTACCACCCCACAATGCTTGTTTCCTGACTCTAATTCTAGTCCGCAGGGTATTCCTTTGAGGAGGCTTTTTAGCATTTGCTGACCTTCTCACCATGCCTGTTGCTAGAGACCGTGACTGCAGTCCTATCCCAACAATGGCGTCAGAACTCATCCAAAACAGGCAGCGCGTTGCTGCTGGTCTGGATCAGGTTTGGTAATGCCCCAGTAAACTGGACTGACCGTATTGTGGTAATGGATAGATGTAGCCGCCGAGGCTGCCATCTCAGACATAAACAAGGAGTTCAGATAAAGTCAGCGTTCTATGTATCACCTTTACTGATCGATAGTCAAATCGTCAGGCACTTTCCGGCTTGGGTCGGTAACGCCACTCAGTCACTCGTCGGTGGACATCAGAACGATTCGTTTTGGGTCGTACGTATTGTGGCTGGAACAGTTGTTTGTTCTTTAAAGTTGGTGCAGTATTAATCGTGCGTCAAATAACTCCAGTTAACCATTTCGATACTGATGATTTTATCTGGCTTTTGACTCTAGATTTGACATGTGGCTGATGGAGTTTCGTGTGTGTGGGTTTAATCTGGGCTTCTAATGAAACTAGATCTTGACGGGTGATGCAAAGCCAGGAACAGATGCTGCTTGATAGTACAATTGGAACCTTTTCTTAGTCTCTATATTCTGTACAATAGTCAATTCATTAAGCAAAGTACGTGTTGGCTAGGGGCCTCAGCAGTCCTACATATTGATTGTCATATGACATGTCTTCTAGTTATAGTTCAGACATGGAACACAGTGCCTTGTGATTATTAACTCACACATTATCTAGTTTACTTCTCAGCCTCTACATTTTCTGAGTTTCTTTGTCAATCTTTCTGGCTGCATGAGCAGACTGTATTTGACCCAGTACTGCTAAAAAAAAGTGTTGTTATTAAGAGCTGATTGACTCCAGAACATCCTTGCTCGCTCTTCTCTTCTTCACTCGTTCTTCTTCTTCTCTACATCTTTGATGAAGGAGTCTGCCTTACACTGCTGCTTCAGGGACTCCCTGACAATCTGACTTGAAAAGTTCAAGTTTCAGAGTTTGAACTGGTAAAATCAACAATATAAACATTAATCTGTGACCAACTGGCTGATTTATAATCCTTGAATATTTAATCACTTGAGAGGACTTAGTCTCTTATGGAAAAAAAGAAGAAGATGCTATTAACACAGTTTTGAAAGAGGAATGTTCAAGAACCCTTGTAGAGTTTTATAGTTGTTTAATAAAATGAAGCTTTGTGGGTTTTGCATTTATGTAATTTTTGTTAACATTTATTTAGCCCCACAATGCTATCTTATTTTAATCATTTTATTTTATAACTGTTTGTGTAGTAGGTTTTTCTGTTTATGTAACACTTTATTAAGTACTTTTATTTTGAAATTTGTTTGTGGTGCAGGATCCTTTAGAGGTGGGCCATTCGTTTGTGTAGTTCTCATTGAATAACTGACTGAAGAGTCAGCCATCTTGAAGAGTGTACTGTATGTAGGCTTTTGTTTCTTCTATAAAACTCATTGACTGAGACTGTGCTGAGAGATGAGGACTCTTCTACTGAGTCAGACAGAGCTGGTACTTGAATTAGTACTCTCTCCATGCAGTGGAAACTGGAGCTTGTGCACCAAAGCAAGTTCAGTTTGGTTCTCTTTGGTTCACCTGGCTTCACTGAGCCTAACATTAGTTATCCTGATACCTGGTATCAGGAAGCTGGTTTGTCATCTGGCTCTGTCTAATATGAGTTTGTCGGTCCAATCATGAGCCTGGATGAAGGACTCAGTATGACATGGATTACTGTAGGAAGACCAGTGCCAGACGAGAGAGGAGAAAAAATGAATGTCTGATGAGGTCTATGTGACTTAAACTTTACATTTCTAATCATGTGAAATATTTGACAGTATGTGGATTTGTTTTTTTTGTTTTTTTTCTAAAAGACAACTTAAGTCTAGGTTTTTATTTCCATTTATCACAAGTCTTCTCATGCTAGTGATCTTCTTAACTTGTCACTTTATTTAATTATTGTAATGCCTATGTTTTTCCAGGTATCTGATTGGTCAACAGTCAGGCTTTTGGTAGGTTTTTATTTGATCCTCCTAAGTCCTCCTAATGATAGAGACAGATAAACAAAAGTTTCTGAGATAATGCAGCTGTATATGAAACATTTTCAATACAGCTGCATTATCTCAGAGTAAAAGTTGTTTTACTGCTTTTGTTATTATTATTTTATCCAATAGATCTAATAATTTAAAATCAATTGTAAAGAACATCCCACTGAAAGCAGTATGAACCCCCTCTGATATGAGTGTGACATAATGAGGCCTTGTTTGGGGTGGTCATGTGATTTTTAGCACACTGAAGTGAGGCATCTCACAATACTAACTGCTACGAAAGACTGAAACTTTGTAGGGTTATCTGCTTTGTGAACAACATCACATCAGTAAGTGTTGCTTGGATGAGAGAGTGATACCACCCTCATGTCTGTATGATAAATATGTAGCTGAGGCCAGACTGGAAACAGGAGGAAACAGCTAGCCTGGCTTTGTCCAAAGGTAACAAAATCTGCATCTGCCTCTAAAGATCACGAAGTTCCACCTTGTATTTTCTTTGTTCCTTACATAAATTGAAATGTAAAAAACAACAGTTTGCTGTTTTACTGGGGCTTTTATTGTGCCAGTCTCCATTTCTTCCTGGAGTCTCTGCTAGCTGACTGTCAAGCTGAGGACAATGTGTGTATTTTCTGTTGCGTCCCTGCAGAGGGCAAAATAAAGGGTGGAAAACGTTGATGGGACAGTGCACTCAGAATGATGGGCTGGTGGATGTTTACACAGAAACCCGTTGCATTCTGTGGAGATATGCGTGTTTTTTTTACTGACAGAGCAGTGAACCGACTTTAGACTGATGAATAGGAAAAAATTGAATTCAGATAAAAAAGTAGTGGATGGAGTTTTGTTGTTATTCTCTGGTCTTATCTCTCTCTGCAAATTTAAAGGAAATCACCACACGTGTGCTGTAGGGCACTGAATACACTCAAAAATGTATACACATACTAGGCAAATGTTTCCAGCACAGACACACACATTTGGTCTAATCCTTCATCACCAGGGCAACCAGACAGCACAAAGCCAAATAACTGGCCGGGCACATAAACAAAACCGACCAATAGGAGAAGGCCTCGAAGTGAAGGGGAACCCAAGAGGGACCTCAGCTGTGCCTTTCCTCCCTTAAAGTTTTTTTTTCTCCATCTTTTTCCCCCTCCTTTTCCCCTTCATCTCCTTCTGTTTGTGTTTTGTTGCTGCTGTCCACTTTGGGGATGGCTCAGTCACCCTCGCTTTAGAAAAAGACGGCAGCTTAAAAGACAGACGCTCTGAGTCAATGGGGGATTCACTTTCAAGCAGAGTTCAAGAGCATCTTTTTTTTTTTTTTTTAAATGTCGGGGGTTTGTATTTGATTGGAAGAATCTGGATGAGGGAAGAAGGGATGTGGAGAAATATCAAGAGACAGGGGGCGAGAGAGGCCATAAAGAGGGTGAGAAAGGATGAGGGAGGACACAGATGTAAAAGAAAACGGGAATATTTGGATTTAAGATCTAAGTGTCCCAGTGGACAAATCTAATTATTTCTTAACTTTTCAGGCATCATATTTTCAAAGGCGTGAGACATCTTTGACTCTTGCATCCCGGGATGTAGAGGCATTTGAGGAGAGCCAAGTGTCTTAGCTTTAAACCCACACTGACTTGGGAGCTCAGAGTACTCTCAGTGGAAGTAAATAAATGTCACAGCAGTTGAGAGACAAGCCTTTTTAACACAGTGCTGACTTTGTTTAGCCATTATTTACAGTCGAGTGGGAGAGGGGTTATATCAGGCGGTCAGAGTTCCAAGTCAACCCGTCATGTCCACTGGACGCAGCTCTGTAATGCCCCCAATCTCAGTACAGATGTCTACTGTAAGTGTTCCTATTCATCAGCATTTTCTTTGGTGTTTTGTTCATCCATCTTCTTTTTTAAGAATACTGTTTATTATCATTGTGGTGGCACATACTGTGTGGCTGTACTTTCTTTCTGTCTTCTATCTTCCCTGCCTCCCTGTCTTGCTTCAGCCAGATGTGCTCTGTGAGGCTGTACTTGATGGGCAGTGGTGCTTTGAGTGAAATGCTAGCTTTGGCATGCTAATATGTACATGATTTGTTACCAAGTAAGACGTGTGCCTTAATCAACCTCTTAGTTTAGCATTTTAGCTTGCTAACATTAACTAATGTAAACACAAAGAGGAGCTGAGGCTGATAGAAATGTCATCGTTTTTCAGGTTTTTTGTCATAAAGCAAAGTACTGGACAAACAAAAGAAACATGTGACTCCAAGCCTCAAGTTTGAACCTCGTGGTGGTGCTCAAGAAAATGTCATGGGATGACTAATGTTTTTAGGATTCATCTTCTGGGGACCAAGAGTGTGTGCAAAATGTAATTCAAAGCCAAATATGTCAACTTCATGATGGTGCTAGGGTAAATGTCAGGTGATCATCTCAGTCATTATGATTCCTCTGGCAACCCTGAATGTCTGTACAAAATATCATGTTTTTGTCCAGTAGTTGTTGAGATACAACAATTGGACAATGTTAAACTTTGTAACCAAGCAGGTCACACCAACACCAGACATAATAGAATCATAAAAGGACATTTTAGACATTGCAGACAGCTCAGCTGTTGCTTACAGTTTTTTTCTACTTGATACTTGAATTGTTCCACATCTTGAATAGTGTAGTTGTAACTTGTAAGACTGTCACATGGTCACGTATCATCATCCCAGTTTCAGTACTGGTAACTTGACTGCGTCACGTGACGTACAAAACATTATGATCAAATGTACTTGTCTGTTAATAATAATTAATGTGGATGCCTGTTGAATAATGTTGGATTGCTGTTTCTTATTTCATGGGTTATTTGGGATTTTTGTGGTGATGTATATATAATTAGAGTTTAATAAAAGATTTGGACATTGATTACCATGGCAGTGGATGATGACACTTTGAAGCATTTGGGTCAGTCCTATGGAAGGTCGACAGCGACTGCATGCTTTGAGGGAAACAATGTCTTTACTGTTGCTTTACTTTTCACTGTTGTGTAGATGTTTCACTGGGTTGGCCCACATTGCACCAGCTCAGTGTCTCCTCTGCCTGCCAGATTTCTTGGACGCCGAGGCACCACTAAAGCATGCTGTTTGTGTGTGTGTGTGTGTGTGTTTTCAGGTGGGAAAAGCAGTATGCTGTCAGTGGTGGTTCATCTGAAACACGGGTCAAAAACTACAAAGTTCCTGCTTTCTCCCCAGCTCTCTATCTACTTGTATTTCCTCACGTTTTCATGCAGGGGGTTGGGGTTTTTGAGATCCATCTGTGATTGGATTATTTCAAAGTTGAAGTTTTATTGTTTCTTCTTAACCTTTGCTGCAGAACATGATCACATCCAATCCCTTTTTTGTTTGTGGAGTTGGGGTGGTTTACCAGTCACCTGATTTATTTTTCTCATTTAAATTGAGTCACTTTTGACCAAAGCAGTGGACTGACTGACCAACATTGCTATGCCTGGAGCAAGTTTTATTTGTCAACGTTTGCTCCTCTGATCTCAGTCTCTGACATTTCTGCCTCTACCAGGAGAGGAATGAAATTTATTTTGTGGGGCTCATGGCATTGAAAATACATGTTATATACAGTATAAATCAGTGGTGGGCAGTCAGGTCCAGGAAGGCCTTCTCTGCTGGCCCAAATACTGTCACAATCACTGAATTATATTTTTTCCCCCATTAAATTGTTCCCAATAGTCTATTCTCTTCATCGCATCTGAAGATGTCAGCTTGACAGAAGCAGTTTTTGTCTACAAATAATCAACAGTTTCAGTGAGTAAAATGCATTTTACCTCTATTTTATTGTTTATGTTTTTGTCATTTTATGAGTTAATATTGATGCTTCTGCTGGAGATGATGTGTGTGGCTCAGCTGTGGCTGCAGTGTTTGGAGACCTGTTGAACTGTGTTCATTGGGTTTTTATAGCATTGCTTCAGTAATGACATTTATTCTGGCTACATGACATGTCTGTGCAAAGTTCTGTTATACCGCGTTTCTGTATATTGTTGATGGTTTCTACAGCCGTGACATAATGACGGTATTAAGTGGGTTAATTCAGGTAGGACACCAGTGAAGGCCTAGGTCTGAAATGCACGACCCCTCTGCTGGTATATATTAATATAAAATCATCAGCAAAGTTTCTGAAAACAGTGTCCCTATTACTATGAGCATCCCACAAACCTCAGCATTTTTTTCCGGAACTATTTTCCACCAGAGAAATTGCTCCTATTAAAAATTAGCTCTCATTTTTTATAATCTTGTGGGTTCAAGTATTTGCTGGCCAGGGATGTTTACAGAACAAACCAACATTCAGAATATATCAGCTCCTTGTCTTCTGGTAGTTCAGTCAGAGGTCAGGAGTTTAATAATACACCCATGTTTTTGGTTGTTTGAGGATGTTTTTGCTCCAAAAGTGATGAGAAATAAACATTGGGTTTGAGGTGAGACAGTTCACTGTGCTGCTGCTTGTTTGTGGCTGGTTTAATGAGCAGAGCAACAGTTTGTCAGACTCTGTGATCAATACTTTGCTGATCAATACAGGTATTTGCTGGGCCATGCAGAGTGTCACTGTGTGATAGAAAATGTAATACTTAGTTACAGTTTTTGGTGGAAAAATTAATTTTCAGGTGTGCACATGGTTCTGCATGTACCTGTGCGCAGGTGATTGTTTGAGCAATGATGAATCGATGTGTTATTGCCGGTATGATTGAGTAGCTGTAATCATTCATTTAGTGAAACTGCTGATCAGCTTACCAGCACAAACAAGCCTGTGTCCTCATCTCCATTCATCCTGCAAATAAAGAATTCACCAAATGAAAGGCAACAGCTCTTTTCATCAGCCTGACGCAGACCTCCGGTTTGATCGGTTCCAGCTCTGTGAAAATACCTTTGTATAGTGTAAAGCCTCAACAGTTTTTAGTGATAATACCTACAAAAACTCAGAAACTGGTACATGTCCCTGCACAGCCCATCTTTCTCTTGTTCTGTTTTGCATCATCCTCCTTCTCTCTCCTGAGACGATTTTCAGGATTTTTTCTTTTTCTTTGTCTGTTTCGTTTTCATCTGGATGTGTAAATGCTGTGCTGCGGCGCTGTAATGAACACAGTGCCCCGCAGTGCAGATAAATAACATGTGAAAAGGATATAGTAGGATATGTTCATTGTAATCATGCTGTCTGTTTCTAATGTTATAATAACCTCTTGATAACTAATGTAAGTCTCTGCGTGGTATCTCTGCACAAGTGTGTAACTTAGAGGAGCTACATGACAAATCACACACTCATGCAGACACAGACTTTGTTCTGATCCTCATGCTGCTGTTTTTACTAGAGAAACAGATCAATGCAGTCCAGCTTTGGGGAAACGGTTTGGAGCTTCTGTGTGCAGGATGTTGTGGAAGAAACAGGCTTTCTGCTGGGAGCTGCTTTTTGAAGCTAAATGAAAATGCAAAAACTATTGGCGCTTGGCTCATTTGATCTATTCTTTATCCACCAACTCTCTTTCATAATAACCCACAATACTGTAGCTCTGTGGGCAGAGAAATGAAAATAGTCTTGAAGCATAAAACTACACGTCATTGCTACACATGTAAAGCCTGAATGAAATATAACCTGTTATCTGGCCTGTGTGTGGACAGCCATATTAATTACATTACAGGCATAGATGCAAGTGAGACAAACAACTGAAAACGTGGCTGACCAGTGTACAAACCTTTACATTTACCACTTGGACTTTAAGCTGTACTGTATTGTTTTATAGTTTGAATACCAGAGGTTTGGACTCAGGTTAGACTTGAGTCAGATCTGTCAAAATCAAAGACTCATCTTTGGCTGGACACCATTCATCTGGCCTAAAGCAAGATTCTCCACAAGCCCAAAGATTCAGCTCAGAAACACTAAAGTACACCTCAATTCAAATGTTTGATATAAAATGCCATTAAGTTTACTGTTTTTGAAATTATTTTGAATTATATTTTTTTTACTTTATCAGCCACCATTTTCCTACTATTTCACACCCCTTTGGAACAATGTCTCCATATTTCTTCAGGCCTCTGAATACATGCCGTGTTAATTCTGTGTTTCCACAAGGAGGGCTGTTGTTACAGTGCGTTCCTCTGTACATGCCAATATTGCCTGTGTTTGTCAGGAGCCACTGAGGCAGAAAATGGGCAGAATATAGAAAGAGAGAAGGCAACTAAACAAATCCATGTGAGTTGAATGGGAATGAGACTGAGACAGAGAGAGAAGGGAGCAGTGAACCAGTCAGTAAGAAGTAGAAAGAGGAGAGAAGAGCTAGAGGGAGTAAGAGAGTTCTTAATAGAGAGGAGCTCATGCCACTCTCAGCTGTATCCTGCCCAGGTCAAAATCATTATGGGAGCTCACACACAAAGAAATGGAGCCCATTATATAATTTTCACTCTGTGTTAACTGTAATTTTGAACTTTTGTTTAATTTCATTTCACCTATTTTCATAATAGAGACAAATGATAGGGTAAACTCAATGCACAGAACATATATCCTGTATTTATATAATTACCCAGCACTTTTCCTAACAAAGAGTCTAACAAAGACAGTAATAAAGTTGTACAGTAAAAAGTAAAAGCAAGTAACATAAACTGATAAATAACTAATGGTAAAATTAACAAAGGAATAATTTGAAGAGGTAAAATCATAGAGGTCAGTTAAAAGCAGATGTAAAAACAGTTAAGTTAGGAACTATAAGCAGAGCTTTTTGTACGTGCTAAAAGTTACATTCTGTCATATTACAATTATTTCAGAATTGCTTTACTTTCTTGGGATCTCACACACAAGATCTGCCACAGCATCTTCTTTTTTTTTTTTTTTACATCTTTCAATTCCAGTCAAATGCTGACACAGAACAGACTAGTTTCACCTACTCCTATAACCACATTATCTACTGAACCTTCTTAACCATAGAATTTTGACTGTCAACCCGTCTACCTGACCTCTAATCTCTGCTTTTAACCTGCCTACCTCGTCTGTGAAACACACCTTTAAGCTCAAACCCTTGTATTTTGAGCTGTTACATAATAAGTTCACCTCTAAACCTTCACCTGACATGCTGGGGGGTCAGTCATTACAAACTTGTTTCTGTGCACCCAGACTTTGTTCAAATTTTAGTGAAGACCTCAAAGCTTATAAAGATACAAATTATGTTAAGAGGACTTTTGGGGAAATGTGTATAAAATGTTTCAGTTTTATGGAATGGTGCTATATGTAAATTGTAATATAAGCTGTAATAAGAGGTCATTTTCCCACATCGTTGTAGGGAAACATACATCAACATCTAAAGTCCTGTAGTTGTCCACACCCTTAAACTGTGTACACATGATCGCCATTTGAGCTGATGGATGCAAAACTACAGAAGCCTTCCATTTTAAACTACATTCTGTTTCTAGTCATGTCTTCTCCACATAATCCTTCCCTGCAGGGAAGACACATTTTCTCTCGACACCCTTGAGCTCTTTGATATCTGCATTTTAAGACACAGTTCTCATGTTGTGAAAGTGCTTGGGAGCAGTCTGAGAGAGGAGGGAAACAAAAAGAAGTAGGGGAGGAGAGGAAGGTGTTTCAGAGAGGTGTATATCATTAGCAGGAGAAGAGGAACGAGGCAATAAGTAGCTGCAGTGTTATCAATACCTGCCTGCCTGACTGCGTGGCACGCTGAGCTGTTGTAATTTCTTACACAGGTCACACTTTCAGGTTTATGTGTAAAGAGATTTGGTGTGTATTGCAATAGTGTGTGTTTGAGAGTGTAATCTCTGAGGCACTGCAGCCACAGTTTGTTTGCAGAATAAGTCTTCTAATCTTTTCAGCAGCCTTAAAAAATACCACTACTGTAGAAGCAGTGGCGTGTGTGTGTGTGTGTGCGCGCTAAAGTGTGAAGCTGAATCTTCACAATTTAGAAAGGTTATGTGAGAAACAGTACATTAACAGTACATTAAATGTATCCAGTTCAACTCACCTAACAGGACTAAGGATGAAGCCATTCCAGTTAGCTTGTGGCTCACTTTGTCTTCTTGACAATGCACAGTTATTACTCACTTGATTAAACCTTCTGGGTCTTTCATCAAACATAAAAAATGTGACAAGAATTTAAAGTGACACGTTGATGTGATCCCAGGGGTTTTGTAAGGCAATAAGAATTATGGATGCAAATTGACCTGTTTAGCAGTGGATATTTTATGGAAGCAAATTATGGCCATGAGGATTTTAGTCTCATAAGCAACTGAACATGTAATTGTGAAATTTAATCACTCCTTACTTACTTAATACTTAATGTCGAAAGTCAAATATTTTACTTTGAAAAATTATAAACAAATGTATGTTCAGCATTGTGCATAAGTATTTGGCATTAAAGTAAAGAGAGGATACATTTCATAAATAATACCATGAATAGTTTTATTTATCTATTAACTTCATACTAAGTCCAGTAAAGAGAAGAAAAAAAAAGAGTCACATTTTTCAGGACAGTATTTACATCTATTTCTATTCTTGCCATACAGAAAAAGCATGTGCAACTAATAATGTTAATAATGTATAATAAATATGGACAGACAGAGGAGATGTGAAACTGAGCTTGTATTTATTTAGTGCTAATGTCATTACTTCACCCTGCATCTTAAATTACAAACTGACTTTTTGTTTGTCCAGTAAACATGTGTCCATTATATGAGACCTATGTTGGCAAGTAGCAGTTGTGCACTCTGCTATATTCCCTGCCATTGTTTGGTTCAGTAAACTTGATAATGAATTATATTGACCTGCTGTGTGTCACTCATCGACTGAAGCCTGCAACTGATGATTGAGATCTGACTCAGTCAGTGAGCTTGACTGAACTTCACAGCATTAAATTCTTTCCAGAACCTCATTTGGAAAGTCTTCAGGTCATCAGGTGTTAGGCTATAAGGCTATACATATCATCTGTCCTTGCAGGGAAGACTCTTTATTATTGTCGTAATTTAATGATAATTTTGTGTAACCAGAAGTCAGTAATGTCAAATTATGACTTTCTGTGTCCCCCCTATACACAGCTGAGCTAAGACAGGTGTTATTATGACTGTGTTACTTTTTCTATTAATGAGGATATGTTGTTAATTTATGTGTTTGGCAAGTCACAAATATATCGATACAAAACATCACTTAAATCAGTTGAATGTTTACAGACAGCAGAATTTGTTTTCTGCCCAAATATACTGATCTTACAGCATAATAGTAAAATATCCACTTGACTACAGCGTTATTAAACATTTTAATGTTTATGTTTAGACTCTAACAGCACTTGGTTAAGATAGGGGTAAGGGTGGTCTTTTTTAATACATAAAGCTTCCCCAGTGACTACAGAAACAACATGGTCATTAACATTTAACATTGCCCTGACCTTAACCACAGTGCTTTTGTCACCTAAACAACCATCCATCTTGTGAATCCACTGTTACTAAATGTGAGGCTTCATTCGGTCATACAAAGAAAAAATTCAAATTTCTAAATACTCAACTCTGAGCCCTTCTGGCCTTGATTAATAACAACATTTAGCCCTTTTCATTGCATTCATTGCATTGATATATTCATGATAAAAAAGTCAACTCATTTATCAAAAACAAACAAGTCCATACAGGTTGTGCATCTCCATCCACATGAGTGTTTTCTGAGAGAAAGTTGCCTTGGGTGCTCCAGTGGTGATGCCTGAGGAAATGTATGAGCACTAACTGAGGGTGCACACTGAATCCATCGGTGAATCTATCTTTTCATCCTTCCTTATCTCTCCCAAAAACCTCCCTCGCCATGGTCTCATGCACCTGCAGCCTTGTGGCACTTTGGAACTGTGAGGAGTTTTGAGGCATCTATTCTGAAAGGCTGCTCCCTCATCTTCTGTGGCTTGGTTTGTTCCTCATTTGTAAGTTGCTTTACGAACTCTGCCTTTTCTGCACTTGTGTTTTCTAGAGATGTGAAAATATAAATGAACAATTTTTTATTTTATTTTAACTTACGGTGAATTATTCTTCTGACATTTATTGGAGACAAGACCCCAATGTCCTGATATTACGTGTGTTTCCGTCTTTGCTGGATAATACACCCAACAGCTTAATCAAGCCTGTAGCAACTTTGTATTGTGCTCTAATACCACGGTGTGCAGTCAGTGCTACTCTCTCTTTCTTTATCTAACAGCAGCAGCATGCGTGATGAAATTAATTGAGTTCTACAGTCACGACAGTATGTTAGATGGTTGTAAGTGGGCGGGGAGAGGAATGTGTCTGTGCAATTACCCTTATCAATTCTTTGCCCTGTTCAACGGGGTGTCACAGACACGAGGAAGAAAGATGCTTTCCAGTGAATAACTTCATTTCATCTTCTTTTCTCCATCAAAGTAAATTAAAAATGGAGACAAGAAATTTTAATAAATGGATGTCTGGCACAAAAGTGAGTGCAACTTATTCTCAATATTAAAAGTGAGTTTTATTACCTTTGGGGGGATCTGTAGTAAATGAGCAAATGCTATAATATATCCTTTTCCCAGGACTGATGATTATGTGTGTAATTTGGGCAAAAGTGATTACAAGAGGAAGAACAACTTGAAACACAGTTTTTGATATGAGACAATAATGTGCATAAACGCACATTCAATTTTCAGTTCCTTGTTTCCCACATGACCTAAGTGGTTAGAAATTGTTCTCTACCCTTCATAACGACTAATATATTAACTGCTGGGCTTTAACTTGTTTTCTCTGGAAGTTTTTGAAGGTGACAAACAGGAATATCTAAGAACCCTGTTGAACTTTCTGCAGCATACAGCCCAAACTATTTTGATGTGCTTTTGCGTCACTGTACAGGCCTAATACAGACATAGAAGTGCACACTGAAGGGAGAGAAGTAGGAAAAAGGTAAACAAATTCAGTGATAGGCTGTGAAAGAGAGCACAGGGAGACAATAAATGGACAGTCTGGGAGACACACTGGAGCAAGGAACAGAACGAGACTGAACAGCATACAAAAGATTCCTTATCTGAGCCAAGGAGGAGCAATCCTCAACAGTCTTGCCTGGCATCTCATCTTATTGTGTGGACACCTTTTTCACAGCTCGAGACTACTTTTTCTTTTCTCTCGCCTTCACTACTGCTCCACCACCCTCTCCTTTAACATGATGGATAGTGTTCCCTGCCAGCGCTGAATCACGGCTCTCTCTACAGCTTCAGGACATTTACAGTTATTTGTAGGCTTAAAAATCACATTCAGAGACTGGCGATAGCAGCTATTTGGTTGTTTATTCTTTTGTCTACTGTCTTTGTTCACTTTGTTTATTCACCTTTTTCCTCCTTTCTTGTCAAGAAGTTTGCTTTTTTCTTTTTATTTAATGCTTTTCGATGGAGGAGGCCTGTAAGCAAAGTGAGCTGTTTTGCTTTGGTCTAAATCAGGGAATGAGTTATTCCATTGGTCTTATCCATTGGCTGGGTCAAGTTTTATACATAAAAGTTTCAAACAGACAATGATTTACTAACCAAAGCCTCCTTGGAGCAGATTTTTCCTTCACTTTTAAGGACTTGGGTGAAGAAAAACATCAGCAAATTCATCCTTAACCCATATACATACATCCTGTTTTAGGGCAAATCATATGTGGGTTACAGTCTCGCCTCACACCAAGTGCTGTGGCGTCTAAATGGTGATGGAGTATGAGTCCTGTCTCACCTCTGCACTGGCAGTTGGTCAGACAGACAGCCCCATCAAAAAGCCTTATAATGCTAACCAGTCATTTCACACACACACCTTTTGAAACATCATAAGAGATTGTGAGCATTCACTCGTGGCAAACTACAATTTTTGTAAGGGTCATTATTATTCCCATCGATGCAGGGAATTGCATTCTAACATCTGCTCTTTTGTAGTCAGTTGTCAAACAAAAAGAAGCAATTGTTACCTTTTCATAATGTCTGTATTGGCTTGTTATCATCTTGTCATGCTTTTTGTCATGCTGGCACATCTGAAATGTAGAACGTTGACCCACTGACGGGTGCACAACCCCTCATTGACTATGAGGGGTGGAAGTAACTAAATTAATTGATAAAATTAAGATGAGTTTGAAATGAGTGATAACTTACCAAATGATCTGATAACAAGTTGTCATTTATCATTGTAGGAGAGTGGCATCAAGTGTGGGAGTAACAAAAAATAGTAATACATTAATAAATAGTAATAAATTGAATTTAAAATTGTTACGTACAGTGAGCATTTTATGTGACTTCTATCCAAAATTTCAATCAAAAACCCCACCCACACTGTGGGTATAATTTTTTTTGTGAGATGGCAAAGGCATGGCTCACTGTAGACAGAAAAATTTATGAGTCAAGCACTTTGCTGAGTAGGTGTGTTCTTGTTTGTTTGTTTCAATAAGATGGAAGTAACAAAAAGTTCTTGCTGTAAACAATAAATGTCAGTTGTCTATTGAGAATGATGAATGGTAGACAGAAAAATTTATTAAATCATTTGACAATTTATCTGTGTGTTATATTTCATTAACATTTCATCACTTCCATTTTTATCAGTTATTTTTGTTACTCCCACCCTCGAGGCCACATTCCTGAAATAATACTGTAAATGACTTTAAATTAATCAAATAACTTGATAATTTATCACTTCATTTTTCATTTAACATCCTTTGTTACTGTTTTATTTATCAATGCTCATGCATTTTCATCACCTCCATTGTAATCAGTTTAATGTGATCAAACCTATTATTGGGAAGGACATGCAAAAGCTTTGTATCCAAAATCCAGCAATGGCTCTTTGCTAGACAAACTGTCCCATGGCTCCAATTCATAAAACCTTTTTTTCTTTTCTTTTCTTTTCTTATCTTTTTTTTTTTTTTTAATTGAAGATTTGTTTGTTTTAGTATGTTTTCTATCGTGGGATCTATTGTCTTGCATGTTGTAGAGAGAGACAGAGAGAGAAAGTTGGGATACTGCTTTGGTCAGTGTGATCACATATTTGCATGGCAGTGTGTTGCTCTTACAGTAAGTGATCTTCTTAGAAAAAGATTTTTAAACTGACCTATCATGGTGCAGTGACTCAGCAGCCTGAGTAAGGAGCCTGCAGTATGATCATCTCACTGTAGACTTTGGACTACACACTGCAGGGCATACAGGTAAGATAATATTTCAAATCTCTAACATGATGGGCATTTTTTCATCAAGACATTCCAAAAATTAAGTATTTAGTCTCTATATGGAGCCAGCGTGAATCTTTTAATTAATTCTAGAGATGTGACACTGTATTTGTCCTGTATATAATAGTCATTGCACTGGCTGCTCTGGGTCAACCTCTCACTTTGGGGTCATTGTATGACTCATGGAAAGATGAACAGATTCCAGGTAAAACTTTGCTTTGCTTATACTATAGTAACTGTTATCATTTGTCAAGGTATCTATGCAAAAAATACACTCACATAACAGCACGTTGTTAACATATATTAACACACACACACATATGCATATATGTATATATGTATGTATGCATGTATAGAGACTATGTTGGAGTTAACAGTTCACTTTAACATAGTGTACCTTTTGTAGAACCATAAATCTATCCAGATTTTTAGCTCACTGCTGCACTGCATTTTGTATACAGTTTCCTTTTCCAACTATTTACTGATTAGAAAAAAAATGAAAATAAAATACCATCACTGGTTATCACTGCTACACCATTCACAGGCAATGCAAGCATATAAGCAATGTACATATACCATCAGGACCCTAAAATAGATATTACAATATACCATGAATGGGAAGAAACAAATGGTTTCCCACTATACCTACAGCACTACATACACACAATAATTACACATGTTCATTGGTGAACTTGTATATTTTATGGTAGTATACAGTATTTGTATGTATGGTTGCTCAGACTCCAATACAGTCTTACAGCCATATTAGCTGTATGTGCTATTTGTTGATTGACATGTTTTTGAAGCAGAAATTGAGAGATGATCAACATTAAGAGCATTTCCTCACACATGCAGGAGCAACAACCTGGAGACAACCAATTATGCTTGTCCTTTGGGAATAGAAGCACAGTTGTTAGCAGCTAAGCTGTTAGCTCCAACATAACTATGTAAAAGCACTTCAAACTAATGTGGGCCACTTTATTTATTATCTACAGGTTACACATTGTGCAATGAAGAACACAGTTGAAAGCACTCAGCAGAACAGTGAATTGCAGATTTCTACATCTGATTCCATAATGGAAAAATCCTCTATGCTTGCTTCTCTGAAGGCCCGTTTTTTGGGTGGACTGATAAAAGTTGGAGGATCTGCCAAGTACTTGAATGATCAGAAGAAATTCCAGAATCAAAGCAGAGTGACACTTCAGTACAAAACCACCACCAATTTCAGACAACTGTCAACAACAACTCCTTCTAAAACCAAGCACATGCAGTAAGTAGATGATGTTATTAAAGACTTTGCAACACATGTAATCACTGAGATCCTTTATGGGGCAAATGCTTTTTTGTATTTGACAGTGGGAAGTTGGATGCAAGAAGCATTCAGGACATCTGTGGCAGCATGGAAGCTGTGATAAAGATAGGGAAAAGTTGACATCAAGCTGACTGCTGAAAAAACCTGTGGAAAAAGCTCTGATCAAGACATTTACCTGCGAATTCTATGGGGACTTCACTCTTGAAAGTAACCCTGCAACATTCAAAGAGGCAATAAGGACCTACATACAACTTCCAAAGCTATGGAGAAAACGGAGAGAATGCTGTTCCACTGAAGATCTGGCTGATGCCAATGACGAATTTGGATTCAGAAGCTGCTGAGATGAAGAGGGAGATCAGCACTGGATTACTGAGGAAGGCTCAGGATACTCTAGAAGATGTAAGATGATGAAAATGAGCTTTGCTTTGTTTTCACCCCACTGGAAGGGGCTAATCCATATCTGAAGGAGATGGCTGACTAGTTGGATGCACTCAAGTTAAAAAATCTTAAGAAGGTCGCTTCCCCTACAGAGGACTGGTGGTACCTCTCAGAGAAAGTGATCACCAAAATGAGAGAAAAAGCCAAAACCTTCCATGACCTTGCTGAAGCACTGAAGAACAGCAATGCATTCTGTTTCATTGTAGCAGCCATAGCAAATGAAAAGCACAAAGGAGCAACCATCTACCACTACAAAGATGGCACTATAAGTACAGTCCATTACTTTGGTCACCAGTAATTTTTTAGAGGCTCACATTACTGATGTGGAAAATGTAAAAAACAGAAGAGTTGATCTGGTGTAAGTACTTTTTAGTAACTTCATTTTCACTCTCAGACAAATTATGAAAATAATTCTCTCCGCATATATCTGACTGACTGTGTGGCTGAGAATTTCCTATGTAAAATCATTTGGTGAACCATTTTATATGATAACATTTTATGATTGTTTATAGTTGACAGACTGTGTTTTGGTCTTTCAATCAGATTCCTGTGACCTGGATCCAAACACAGCAAACAACTACCTTCTTCTTTCTGAGGAAAATAAAAAGGTGAAGCGTGGGATGTGGCAAAGATATCCTGAACTACCGGAAAGGTTTCGTTCATGCCCTCAAGTATTGTGCAAACAGGGACTGACTGGGAGCCATTACTGGGAAGTAGAATGGAGTGGTGGATATGATGATGAAGTAGGTGTGGCTGTTACATACAAAGGAATCCACAGGTCAGGAGATGGTTATTGGAGTGAGCTTATTGGAGTAAGCTTATGTAATGTCATATCGTGGTATTTTGGCATAAAGAACGGGCTTTGTGCATGACACAATGGTCAAGTGTGGAGTTACCATATTCCCTGTACTGGCTGCAAACGAGCTGGAGTGTATCTGGACTGGCCTACTGGCACTATGTCCTTCCACAAAATCTCCTTAAACAGAGTGACAGAGGAGCGAACATGAATGAGTGGAAGGCAGTGTATAGATTTTCCCAAAAAAACTCTAGCACTTGCCAACTCTGTAAATTACTAGCTTACTAGTAGTAGTGGGTAGTATTTTGTTCTCAACTTCTTAATGTCTTTGCAAATTACAACTCGATGCATGCAACTCAGTTTGTCAACATACTTGTCCTTTATTCCTTGATTTAGGGGTGGCTGTGGCTCAAGAGGTAGAGTGGATCGCTCACTAATCAGAAAGTCAGTGGTTCAATCACCAGCTCCTCCAGTCTGCATGCCAAAGTATCCTTGGGCAAGTACTTAGAGCTCTCTAGAACAAGCCCTGTGTGAATGTGTGTGTGAATGGGTGAATGTGACCTATAGTGTAAAGCACTTTGAGTGATCAACATGATTGCTATAAGTATAGAAGTGCTATAAGTGCTATATAGGTGCACATATATTCATATTCTACATAGTCTCCCCTACAGAGTCTAAGTAACCATCATGTAATCTGAAAAGTCATGTTGATCATGCGTTAAGTCATGACGTTGAATTACCTATGCTTTTTTATAGGTGATTTATCTTTGGGCTGTTAAGAAATGATTAATTGTAGAAGAAAGATGTTTGCTTCTCTGTATATGCAAAGTTACAAGTTACACAAGTACTTTCTTTAGTGAAATTGCATGTTTGTTTGTCTTAAATGCATATTCTTCCTACAGAGCTCTGTGACAATTCTTCTGTTAATTCAAATTAAAAACGGCACGAGATATCTTCTACAGCTTTTTTCTTCCTCTCCAGCATGATGAATGGAGGGTCCTTTGCCTGGCTAGCTGACAAGAAACTGTTATAATGTGGCCTCTCCCCATGTTCAAGGACATCTTGGAGATGCTGGCATTCAGACATTGCTCCCAAAGGCGACATGTATGAAGCAGTCTGTAACCTTGGTAAATAGTGTGTCTCACAGAACTGTATTTAAGCTCACTTCTGCATGCTTGAAAGTGCTATTGGTCTGTTTGCAAATGCTTGAATTTACAGAAAGACAACTGTTGATTTTGTGCTTTATCCAATGGAAATTGCCAGCAAACATTTTTTCCCCGTGTTTCATTTGGAAGAAAAAAATCAAACATTTTGAGTGTTTGATAGAATAAAAGGACTTTGACAAAAAATACTAATATAAATTACTTAAACTTATTTAAACAACTTACCAAAAATAATAATGATTATTAGTAGTAGTATTAATATTTAATATTATTAATAATAAAGTGTTCTGATGTTGCAGTATAATTAACACACATCCTCTGCCCACAGAAAACAAACTTTGTGTGCCATCAGGACCACAGAGAAGGAAAATAATATTAAAAAGTTGTCCTGTGGTGTTTACTACGGTGGCCCTGAGAGCTCGGCACACTGCAGCTTAAGAAAATGAATGCAAACAGACAACACACAATCAATTAAGAAAACATCTTCACCAAGTTGACAATGCATGCACAGCACATAGCTGAATGGAACAAAGAGGAGCAAGAAAATGATAATTTGCAAAAATATGGACAAATGGAAATAAGAGAGAAGAATATAACTGAGGGGGAGGAGAGTGAAGACAGTGCTATGAGGAACAGAGGTGAATGATAGTGTGATAACAGCTTATGAAATCTGTTTGCTGCCAACAAGATTATCATTTTATTTCCAAATCACTAGACCTGCAGTGCTGATATGTTTGGCTTTTTGCCATCAAACTTTTTACAAGGAAACTGTTAAACCTGTTTTGGTAGAGGTGTACTCTTCCACTGAATTTCATGGGAGATTTCTGGAGCTGTCAACAAGATGACTTGAAATGTTGCCCAAATATTATCCAGTTTTTTACGGTTCTATATTATGGTTCTGTATGAATGGTAGCAAATGGTAGGATTTCTCTTTTCTTTTTTTACACTTTGACAAGAAGTAGAAAGCCACTATATTGGTAATCATATGTACTTTTACAGTGCAGAAATACAATAAGCGAGGTAAAGCCATAGAACATAAGGATGGCTTAAAGCATCAGGATTTTACTCTAGTATTCATGGTTCTTTGTGGACGTATTGTTCACATGTGGGAACCTGTTTCCTTCACAGTCTTATGGTGATTTATTTTTTTCCTTTTCATAAAGAGTAATGCATCCAGCAAGCCAACAGGTGCTGTAACTGTTTGTCTGATGTAACAATAATTCATGAGAAAATTAAACCACACATATTTTAGGTAATATTAATACCTCACAACACATCAACAACTTACATGTTGTGGAATAAAATGTCATCAGTCTTCAGGTTTATCTTAAGGCTTAATGATTTCAGTGATCTGGCTTGCAGCAAAATCCCTGAACATTTTTTTTTTTTTTTAAATTCACGGTTTGGACATCTGATTATTTCCCAGTTCATTATCACAAAATGAATGAGCTTGTAATACAGAATTAAAGCACACCCATACAGTTGCACAACACATAAACACACTCAGTTAAAACAGAAATTCTAAATACTCAACAGATAACAAAGGGCTGTGCTGACACTGGTATTATATTCCACTCTTCACATGTCTGAGCAAAACCAGAATGTAGTAGGTGTGTACTCATTTATGAAGAAATATGTCAATGGTTCTAATGAAACAAAAGCCACTTTTAAAGTCTCAAGAAGCTATCACCATGGAAATTATAATCTATAATACATGTGACGTGTGTATGTGTATGTTTTTTTTTCTTTCTTTTTTTTTTCGTCAATAAGGACTGGTAAGAGATTTCAGAGGAAACTAAGCAAATTGCATTGTGACCTAACTAAAATTAAAATGGTACATCAAGCAAATGGACGTTGCAAATGCGACTGGCCATGACTGCCACAGCCTCTGACTGCATCATGCTGCCAGGATCTCAAAAATAGTAATAGTATTTTGGGGTCTTTGATTGTAGGTCAGACAAAACAAGCAAAATAAAGGCGGTGCCTTGGGCTCATACATGTTGTGAAGAAAATGTATTGTCTGACAGCTTTCAGACTCAACAGTCAATCAATCATTACAATAATAAATAGCTTTATAATTAATGATAATAACTGTCAGTTACAGCCCAACAGATTACGTGTTGTAGGAGGAGTCAGAGGGCCTGAACATCCAACAGGATATAAGTCACCATGTAACATCAGCAACATCAGATTGGAAGCTCCAGTTCAAAGTCAAGAAGATTCACATAGAAATCAGATGATCTACACAACTGCACCAGGTGAGAGAGAGATTTATTTGTGCCGTTACTTAAATTAGGTCATGTACTGTAGAGCTATTCAGATTATTGCCTTCACAGTTTTGACTGGGAAATGTGTCTTTGTCTTCCTATCTGGTTGCAGTATAGCAGATAAATACTGAAATTTCACAGAGTTGAGGAATTGGCTTGACCCACTTTATTGGACGTTTTCCCTCAGGTCGGAGACATGGCTTCAGATTACAAGACAATTGCAGCTCTGGGTCGACCTTTCACCTTAGGGATGCTGTATGATTCTCAGAGAAATAAACTGATCCCAGGTAAGAAAAAAAAGTGACTTCACTTCTGAACACTGAGCTTATTTTTACCCTTAACGACTGCAAGGTAATGCAGTATGTAATCACAATTAAGCTCTTCACTGTAGCTATGTGATTTTTACTCTGAGTGAAAGTGACATTTATCAGGCTGTTTTAGACCCAACATAGCACCAGTCTAGTTACAAAACACAATCAATCATGTCACATAGTACAACTTAACAGTAAGATTTGGTCAGTATACATACATAAATGTACTTAAAACAATGTCAGATGGGACCATATTGGACTGTTAAGCTTAACTATGTTAAGTTATAGGTTGCACTTGTTCCTCGATTTTTGGCCTTGTATCCATTTCTTCCATGTCAGTCACTTGAATATTGAATATGTGGTGCATGAAATTCATTCCCATATTTTTCCAGAAGGTACCCTCAACCTTTTTTGTTGCAGTGTCTTCTGACGTCACCTCCCTCTCTGTTGATCAAGTCAATGTGCTTTGAGTTTCAAGTTTTAGCTTGTCATTTATAACGTTGTCTTTCAAATTGAAAATTTTTAAGGGAATCTATGTGCTACTTGATGGACAATTATATGTCAACTTGTTTTTTTCAATTGGTGATATTTTTCATTTTCTATAGGCACCACATTGTGGGATGATAAAACTCTACGAGAAAAAACATGTGAGAGCCCTCAACTCGGCAGTGAATTTCAAATTACTTCATCTGATTCTGCTGAGGATAAGTCTAACTCTTTGGGTGTTGAGGCATCTCTTGGTGTCAGTTTCTTGTTTGGACTGGTTGATGTTTCAGGATCCGCCAAGTATCTGTATGATTATAAGACATTCAAGAATCAGAGCAGAGTAATACTTCAGTACAAAGCTACCACTCACTACAAACAATTGTCAATGACTCCAGATGAAATCAAGAACATCCAACTACCAGGAGTTATTGAGACAGGCTTGGCAACCCATGTTGTAGTAGGCATCCTTTATGGGGCAAATGCTTTCTTTGTGTTTGACAGTGAGAGGTTAGACTCTGACAGTGTTCATGACTACCATGGAAAAATGGGAGCTGTGATCAGGAAGATTCCTATATGTAGTGTTTATGGGGAAGTTGACATCAATCTGACTCCAGAAGAAAAAAGCCTGACAGAAAAATTCTCTTGCAAATTCTATGGAGACATTCTTCTTCAACACAATCCCACAACATTTCAGGAGGCACTGAGTGCCTATGCAAAACTTCCACAGCTGCTTCACAGCAATGGAGACAATGCTGTTCCACTGAGGGTCTGGCTGATGCCTCTGACAAATCTGGATTCCAAAGCTCCAAAGCTGAATCGCGAGATCACTGTTGGAGTGGTAAGGAAAGCTCAGGAAGCTGTAGAAGATCTGAGGCAGATGGAAATGAGATGCAATGATTCTCTGGAAGACAGAGTGGTAGGGAATTGTCCACCCATTCAGAAAGAATTGAAGTGTTTTCAAAAAACATGCAATTATTACCAATCTAAACTCCAGAAGATGTTGGAAGATAACCTTCTGGGACACACTGGAGAAGGTAAAGAAGCTGAGGAACAACTCTTTGAAAACAGAGAAAAGTCACCATTCAGTCACGAAAAGTTAAGCAAATGGCTGAATAATAAAGAGAGAGAGATCAATGTCATCAAGTCCTGTGTAGAGATGATGGAGGGGAAAAAAATGGAGATAGAGACGAAGATAAAGATGGTCCCAAATCAGTCAGCGCTGGATAGAGAGGTTCTTGCACCAGGTGTAGATCATGTTCTTTGCTATGTTTTCACCTCTCTGGAAAATAATGATCGCTACCTTAAGGAGTTGGCTGAGTACACTGATGCATTTAAATTGTGTGAATTAAAATCCATAAATGCATTCCCGTTAGCAGAAAATACATGTGCCATTCTATACACACCCGAGTGGTACTTCACAGACAACGTAATCACCAAAATGAGAGAGAAGGCCAGAGCTTTCCATGGCCTCGCCAAGGCACTGAAGAACAACAGCAGATTCAGTTTCTGTGTAGCAGCCATAGCAAATGAAGACCACGAAGGAGCAACCATCTACCACTACAAAAATGGCATTCTGGTCACTGATAATTTTTCAGTCCCTGAGATCAGTGATCCGGAGAGTATCAAAGACAGAAATGCTCTCATCTGGTGTAAGTCATTTTCAAGCATTTGCTTTCTCATTTAATGAATGGTGCTGTTGTAAATTACAGTTTGGATGGTGACAAGGATTACTATATGCATATGCATACTATACAATATGTTGTGTCTTGCTCCCACCATCAGATACCTGTGAGCTCACCTTGGACCCAAGCACAGTCAACGGTTACCTCACTCTTTCTGATGACAACAAGGAGGTGACACATGGAGATTGGCAGAAATATTCTGATCTCCCAGAAAGGTTTGATAAATGTCTTCAGGTGCTGTGCAAAGAAGGGCTGACTGGGCGCCATTACTGGGAAATAGAGTGGAGTGGTTGTTGTGATGCTGTGGTTGGTGTAGCTGTTACATACAAAGGAATCTGCAGGAAAGGAGACAATGCACTAAGCAATTTTGAAAAAAATTCCACATCCTGGTTCTTTGGCAAAAATGACAAAGAATTCACATTGTCAGACACTCTGAAGAATGACCAGAGTATCCCTTTCCCCCCTGCTGGCTGCAAACGACTTGGGGTGTATCTGGACTGGCCTGAAGGCACTCTGTCTTTTTACAGTGTCACCTATAAAACACTGAGTCACCTCTACACTGTCAGAAACCTCAACTTCTCTGAGCCTGTTCACCCAGGGTTCATGGTTAAGAACCATGCATATGTGAAGCTCTGTTCAGTTGAAATATGAACTATGAATAATCCTAGACCCAGCTGTAAACAGCTGTATCCATATGTATAAAGACACATGGTCTATTGATGTATGGTACAAATCATAATTGTGAACATACTGTCTCTTTAAAAAGCACTGTATTGAACCTTAGAGCTGTATGTTAAACAGAATTTACTGGTAATCAAAAAAGGGACAGGGATTTTTAGTGTTAGATTTAAAGTTTTGTATAATATCCTATTTTCTTCCCTAACAAGTGTTGTTTTATCTCCTCAATGGAATATTTGGTATCTTAGCAGCTCACTTGCAGATACAACAATAAATAATCTATGTTCAATCAGTAAATGATAAAATTCATATGAAAATAGGTTTGAGTTGGTTATATATCTTTTTTTTTTAGGGCTGGCTTTGTAGCCATCTGAGTTTGTGACATTAACTTAGCAGTCAGTTTCTTGTTATTAATTTACAGTGTAAGGGTAGTTTACAGAATTGTTCTTTATATTGTTTTTCAATAATATTACTGACATTAACAGGTTTTTAACAGGTGATTCTGGCCTTCTGCAATGTTCTCTTTTGTTGTGCCTTTTTTTTTTCTTTTTAAGTAAGTATTGTGGAATACATTCATTTGCTGTGATTTTCTGAGGAGAGAGGCACTGTTAACTATATTCTGACAGATGTTGAAAGCTGATGTATATCGACCTGAAGCTCCTCTGCTTTGAATGGTCTGCAAATGTTGCCAATATTCAATAAAATGGAGACCTGAGTTGAACAGTGTGCTACTTTGTTATTTCAAAGATTATAATCTTTATCAACAGTTTGGCAAGCTAGAGAGTGAAGGGTTAGCTCACCACCCACATCAGTTCATGAACTAGGTTTGTGAGTAGTTGCTATGTCATTAAGTTTCTTGCTCCACCTACTTCACCTGGATCAGCAAATGTTCCATTGTGGTGTGTCCATGGCTTAATGCTGGATGATGACATCTAGTGTGCAGGTGAGGCATGAGTGGGAAGCAGTGGACAGATTTCAGAAAACAACGCTGTAGAAAAGAAGATCAAGATTATTTTTGTGACTTTAGCCTGTGGGAAAGTGACTCAGGAGCATATTCAAACATGAAAATGTGTAAGATTTACATAATGAGGTACAGGTCTCTGTCCAAGTGGGCCAAGGCAGCGTTGGAGTTGTTGAGAGGTATGTTCTTCCTTTTTGATACTTGATTGTGTGAGAAATGAACAAATACAGATGAACTTTAGAATTAGTTCATCATTCATTAGTTCATAGATCATCAGTGTCAAACTATTGTAAAATAAAAGTTTGTTCCCATATTAACTCCCCTCTAACACTCTCACTCATTCATCTGCGCACACATGCGCTCACACATTCAAGTTACAACTCAGAGTATATTTAAAACCAGTCAAACATTTGTTTTTTCAGTGAGTTTTCTTACCAATATGAAGAAATTATATACCTGTTGGTGAATAATGTACATTATTAAGATACATTATTGACAGATGTTATTGATGGTTTATGATTTCAAAACTTATTGGTTCTTGTGCATAGTGTTTTTCTTCTATGTGTGATTTTGCTGCTTCCTCCTTGTCTCAAACCTAGCCTCAATTTACTGTATATAGACATTTGACCTATTTTGACTACTGTTAAATAGATGTACAAACCCTCTGGTTCCCTCTGAAACCCAACATCTTAGGGAAAAAATGACTCAGAAATACATAGTTTAATTGTTTTAAAACGGCTCAGTAATTCATATTATAGATTATTATTATTATTAGATTAGTGCATTTCTTGGGGGCTATTTTTTTCTTTCTTTCTTTATACAGTTCTTGTGAGTAAGATATATTTCTCGCTATGTTCATGGGATTTGTCTGGAAAAGTATTAAATATTGCCAGACTAATTTTTATATATACTTTTTTCCCCCCTTTGATTATCTGAGTTCTTGAACTCTGATGGTTTAGAACTCCTATTTCTCACAATCCTCAGCTGCCAAAAAAGTTGAACAAAAAACCTCAGAGTGAGTTCAGCGTATCGACAGCTGAGCTCCACCTGTTGCCTTCAGTCCAAGGACAATCAATTTTTTTTCTTATTTTTGTATTTAATGAATAAAAACAAGAATGTGTGTCCTTGCATTCATATTGTTGTATTGAAAAGGTTGCAGGATCAGCCCAAGGTTTTCTGCTTTGGGCTCAAAGGAGTGAGACACCATGGCATGACAGAGACAACACTAGACTAAATATCTAGTGTAGAAGCGGGGTGAGCAGCTTTAATAAGTAGACAGAAAAAAGGGATTAGTTTTTTAAGTCAAATTCATCTTATTTTCAGTCGTCCTTCACCCATTCTTCTCTTTTAAATTGATATTCTCATCTTTGCTGCTTTTCTGTATCCTCTAGTTCTTTTTAAATGAGAGACAAGATAAGAGCAAGACAAATACATAAAGTCTCAAGGTTGTCAGATTGCTTTCACTCTCTTCTGTCTAATGAATACCTTGTCTATTGGAAAGAATAGGCTCATTTTTGCTGAGCCTCCTTGCTTGAGTCTGAAATGGTGCAGCTGGTGCAAACAACTACACTGAGTCTCACATGCACCAACAGTAGTACATATATACATCAGCATCATTTGTCTATAATTAAGACCTGAAGCCCTTATTGAAATGATAATAATGAAAACAAAGGGGGATACTTATAGCTGTTTCCATTAGAAAACATTTTGTTCCAATGATTTTCTAAAAGTGACTGTATCTTGAAGTGAGTAAGAAGAGGGCTGATGACTACAATAGAATCAAGAACAATCTCTTCTTTTTTTTGTTGAAAATACTTGAAACAATGTGCTTTGCATTATCAACAAGTTCAAATAAATCAGTAATTCATTTTTCAGTTGTTACAATGTGATTTGACTTTTTGGATATTAAGTGTATATATTCAGTGTAGTTGCAAGTGAAGAGCAAACACAAGGTGCAGCTGATGGAAGTGTCATATTTTGAAGGGAAGATCCCAGATTTGGCCACATTTGTTTTTATTTTCAAGTTTAACATACGTAGCAGATAGATCCTTAAATACACACACCTCCCACAACCAATCAGCCAATCTACAATGACATCAACAGTTAGACGTTTTTTCTTTTCTTGTTTCTTTTCTTTTTCTTTTTCTTTTTCTCATGGTGCTGACAGTGTGTGTATGTGTGAGAGTGAGTGAGTTTCTTATGTGTGATATAGTGTTGTATGTATGGTTGTGGGACAGACAACATAAGAGGTAGCACTGATATTGTTATTGATTTTCTTTCACATTTACTCTGAAACTGGGGTGGTGGTGGAACAAGTACAAGTTGGACAAAGGCCCAGAAAAGTGTCCAGCACAGATTGTGATCCTTTCTTTTTCTATAATCTTACTACATCTCAAGATTTTTTTTCCTGCAATGTTTTCCTGTAGTGTTGTCTTCATATTGATGCCAGATGTTGAGAAGTCTTCTGCTCCACCTCTTGGTTTTTAACCACTGACTCCAACTCCCTCTGCAGCCCTGTCTCCTGGAACACACAGTTGACCAAAGTGCTGTACAAAAAAATAAAACAAAGCAAATAAAAACAATAAAAGCCAATAAGATAAAACAATAAAAGCCAACATCTCAAACTGTGTTAAAAGCTAAAGAGAAAAAATGTGTTTTAGAGGATTTAAAACAGGAGTAAATTCGGCCTGCCTGATGTGCAAAAGGCAACTCATTCCACAGCTTGAGGGCAGCGGCTTCAGAAGAAAAACCTGATCACCTAGATTTCCTCTTTGTCTTTGGGATGACTAACAGTGACTGATCAGTCAATCTGAGAGCGCGTGAGGGAATGTACAGCTGGAGCAGGTCGGACAGATACTGTGGGGCCAGGCCATGAAGACATTTAAAAACAAAGAGAAGAATTTTAAAACCAATCAGAAAACGAACTGGGAGCCAATTAATTGATGCTAAAGTTGGGGTAATGTGCTCCCGTTTTTTGGCACCTGTTAAAATTCTGGCAGCAGCGTTCTGAACCAGCTGTAGGCATACAGAAGTGACTTCTAGCTAACCCCAATATAAAGTGCATTGCAGTAGTCTAAGCGAGTTGCTTGTGATAAAAGCATGGATTAAAATCTCAAGTGAAGAAATTGTTTAATAAGCAAGAACTTTGCAGCTCTGTACATCACTGAATAGTCAGACATAAACCACACCATGTGTACAGCATCATTCAGACTGCAAACAAGCACTGAATGTATCGGTGGTAGGACCGGAAGTGAATTTGGCGTCATTACCTCACGTCCAACTGGTTTTAAGAAGGAGTGGTTTTGGTTTTAAAACAGATGATCCTCTTTCTTTTCACAGATCACCTGAGAGGAAAGAAACTTCTTCAAAACAAATCAAAAAAAAAGTTCCTGAAAAAAGATGTAACAGCAGAACAATATGCTGCCCTGTAATTCTTCTCTTTCCAAAAATAGATGAATACGAAGGTCATCAAAAATCTCCTGATGTGAAAGCAAAATTATTTATTTTAGATTTTATTGACTTTAAAGTGACAACAGTATTTATAGTTATTTTCCAGCTCTGCATGCACAAACACACAAACAGACACATACACACACACACACTTGTGCTCTGTAGCGGTTCTAATTCTGATCTTATTGCAGTCGACACTCAGACAGCGTCTCTCTGCTGATGAATGCGATCTGATCTGTCTGCTGCTCCTGCAGCTCAGCTAATCTGCACAACATTGCTTTGTTGGAAAGTTGATTACCGCTCCTCCGCTGGTGGTTGAGAAACAATGTGGTTAAGTCAACATGTGATATAAGTACCTGAAATAGCACCAGTTGTCTTACTACACTTGTGAATTTCATTCAATACATTCGTTGCAAACACCTCGTGTCTCTTGTCTCACAAACATGTGGAGACATGAACTGTTGCTTTTATTGTTATGATGTTGAATTATAATATAAAATAATAATTATTATATTCATTATTATTGAACTATAAATCTCTAGAACAGAAACATGATTGTTGCCCTCTGTGTGTAATAAGCATGCCCTTTATGACCCTAACCACAACCACAACCCTTTTTATGACTATATGATTCCTTTTTTTGGAGTGAAGATATTGAGTTTAAATGTTTTAGGTTTTACTGTGGTTTTGCACAACTTGGAAATGTGGTTGTCATATATACTTTTCAGTAATATAAAATTCTTCACTAATGAAATATCGTGAGTACAACAAAGTATCATACAGATGGAAAGCTTTTCAAAAAATACCAGATAGGCTGGATGATATAATAGTAAAGATGCAAAAGTCTTCCAAGTTTAGGTTTGAGGGCCTGGCCTGTCTCTCATTTTAAGCCTGGCTCAGGGCATCTAAAGACACTGAATTGGCGCCCAACCTGAGAGACTGCTAGGTTTCTGTATGTACACAAAATTCACACATGTACTCAGGGTTTCACTATGGAGCCTGATAAGTAATGTCAAGATGTTATGTTGTTTTTTAATTCCACTGGCAGTCAACAGGGGAGAGGACAACACACAGTAATGTGCTCCCTGCTGCATCTTTAAAATATATGTCTAATATTGTAGATGTTTGACAACAACCTAACCCAACATGTTGTTAACATGTACACCTAACTAATTTTTACTGTGTTGTTTTGATATTTGTGGACAAAGGTCTCCAGGGTTGCTGTAAGGCCTGAGCACTGTAGGGACCTTGACAAGAACCTTCGTCCTCATTCAAGTTTAACCTCACTGAGGGATCCTAGTGTTTCTGCTGACAAGTAGAGCTAGACATCATCTATAAAAATGGTGATATATTAAAGCAGTTGCTTAAAAGCCCACAAAATTCACATGGGAGCTTGAATGTTGCTTTGGGACAGACTTGAAAAGGTGAACCTATATCCTTTAAGATCTGGCATTAATGAGAATGTATGGCATAGCACTAGAAAACTTCAATTCTAAGAGTGTAGCCAAATGGCCAGGAATAAACATTGTTCTTAGACATAGAGATAACATACTTGTATCAACACTGAACCCCCTGAAATCAGAAAAATCACACCAAATCTCCTGTGACTGATTAAAGAAGGCTTCCAAAATGTCTTCTAAACTTTTTTTTTTTTTAGTTTTATTCTTGTGAGGACATTTGCTGCCCATAAATCCAGGAAACATAAGATCATTCATACATGTTGCGCAGTGCGCTTCTGTAACTGACTTTTTGTTGATATGAACACTTTACAAGCCTCTAACAACTTGCGCCCTCTAACACACACGCACACACACATATTGTCGATTGTGTCAATATGTAGGCTCACTAGGAAGCAATGAGGTAATAATGCTACTACAATATGTAGAGAGAGATGAGATGGTGGGTGTCATCACGCTGGGTGCCGACATAACAGATGGAAGAAGCTAAAGGAGAGGAGTTTATTTTGGAGGGAGCAGAAGTCTTTTCCCAGGAGTAGTGGATGATTTCTGTTGAACATTTGACATGATATCAAATGATTGAGATGATGATTATTGTATGATCAGCTGTGTCATTGTGCGTCTGTTCACTCTGGGTTGGTTCAGCTGCTGAGTTAAAGATGAGCTGAAATTAAGTTTTCATCAGGGGAGACATAAAGTTGCTCTCCTCTTCAGTCCTTCATCTTATTAAAAATCAAAACTTGTAACAAAGTGAGATTTCACTTTGATTGGAACTCAGATTTACTTCAGGCACTCACTGTTCCTCTCAGAGCAAATTCACTCTGTGTGTAAATGAGAGCTTAAAAGCCCCAGGACACGTCAGGAATTAAAACTGTAGGTGGCAGAAAGAGCACAGAGTGACAGTTATGCAGACAGGATAAATATAATGAGTTGACTTTTATTAATCACACAAATAATGTTATAACCAAACCAAACCATTCACTGGCTTTTAAAAAGGCCTGAAAGTCAACTTGGTAAAAAAAAGCTTTATCCCATAGTATAGTCTATAATACACTGTAACCATAAGTAAAGATTTAAAAAGTCAACTGGCATTTAAAAATAAACATTGTTCCATAAATGTAGCACTGACTTTGCAGTTAGAAATGCTACCACCAGATTTGCACTTCATAAAGAGGATCATCACAACAAATAAGACCTCATATGCATATATCACCGAATATGACTACAGCTGTGTATAGATTTCCTGTTCACTAGCACTTATATAACTTACAGTGCAGGATTATAGATGTTGACAAATGCATTAATAAACACTTTAAAATGTTCTTATATCAGCAGCTAGATTATAGTTGTTATAAACAGGTGTTTAAAATAGGTGTGAATAGGTTTTATATACTGCTGTAAATTCCCAGGGAGGTTAAACTAAACCCTTGTGCCTCACCTACCTGCTGATGTTTAGCCTTCCTTAAGTGACAAAGACATGAAGAAAAGTGAGAGAATTGATTGATTAACTACCAATTGTATATATATTTAACATTTTTACAATAAACATTTCCATTTTAAATCATCTCTTGTGTCTGTCTCTCTTTCACTTTAAAACCTCCGCAGTAACAGCTTTTGCCAGTAGGAGGTGTGACGCTCCATCATTGGGCCTGTGCAACAGGCCTGGGCCATTTTCAGTTGTGTGTCTGTGTGCTGTAATATAATGTCAATTAAAAATCAATTAGATACATTCAATCATTGTCAATATGTAAAGATGCAATTATACATTAATATGATCCAATATAAATCTAAGTCATATTTTAATATAGTTTAATGTCCTTAGGAACCATTTACTTTCAGAATGTCAAACTTCATCATCTAAGAAAAGTAGTCTTGTTTGAGCTTTGTGACAATACATTTTATGCTAATGTAATAGATTTTAAATGATTTATTTAAGAAGTATCAGGTCAAAATCACAAATTTGATCATGTTTCTTTGACAGCAATAAAATATAGAACAAATATCAAATGAATATTAATTGTATATGATATTGCCCAAAATATAAGATTACACATGTTTATACATACATCACAACAGATTCAATCATTTTAATTTTTAATAATTTAATTTTTATATATAAATTGGATTCATTGTTATAGATCACTATAAAACACTTTAAATAATTAATTGATTGATTGATTGATGATGAAGATGGTAGCAATGATGATGATAATATTAAGCTTATTAACAAGGGGAAGATGAGGAGATATTACAGCACTAACAATGTGGTGGCTAATCACAACATTGATGATGATGGGTTTGATTGTGAATTGATGTACTGATCAGTATTGTAAAAATGAGGATTGTGATGTTATGAATGAGCGTTTATGTTGATAGTTATCTGTTTTGGTGATATGAATTTGCATTGATGTATTTATCCATATTAATGATGATAGGATTGACACTAAAGAAGTTGAAAATAAAATCACGTATTGACGTGATAGTGAAGATGTAAGCGCTGTGTTTTGAGATGAACTTGAACAGTCAATAATCCTGATGAGATAAAACAGAATGTGTGACAGCAGTAGGTGGGTGTGTAGAGACACAGGCCTTCAATACACAGATTCTGTCTTACCGCAGAGTCAGTTTACAGTCCAGCCATGCTGAGCCTTGCCAGCTCAAAACATTTTGTCAGGTGCAGAGTTAAAAGAAGTCATACACTGTTTTCTGATTCTGACTGTGTGCTCCAAAACAACAGATTTATTCAAGCACATTTTGGTGGATGAGCTGAAGACGATGACTCATTGACTTAAACCTTGATGGTGCTTCAATAGAGCTACTGTATGTCCTTAACCTTTTGTAAAAAAATCTCGGTTTATTGATAGATTCCACCTGATTAGATTCTTAGCTCACTCTGAAAAAAATGTTTTTGTTTAATTTGCATATATCAATTCAGATAGATTTGTCACTTACTGGGACTCCGTACAAAGAGGCTGATCGCCAAATGACTGATTGGATCAGAGGAGCTGTCCGGTCCGGCGTGGTGCTGAAACTGTAGGATCCATCAGGAGGCAGAATCAGCGGAACATGACTTTCATCTCAACACTTTGGCGAACTAGACTTAGCCAAACAATTACAAAAAGACATTTCTGAGTCACATTCATTCGCAAAGAAATATCCTTTAATTATGAGTCAAGAAATGTAGTAATCTTCAAGTTTCCATCTGGTTCCTGCTGAGTGGGAACAATCCTCTATTCCCACAATCCCACCTAATTATCAATGATGATCAGTGACATCACGTGCTTATATCGAGGACATGTAACCTCATCAGACTCAGGCTTCAGGCTACAGACGACTAACGCCTTAAGGTCCCGGTAAACCTCATTAGAGTAAACCTGCAGCAGGGCAGCTTACCAGAGTGTAAAAAACCCTGGAGGCAGCAGCATCAGTGTGCGAGACTCGCTGCTGCTGACATTGAAAACTCCTGGCTACATCCTAACGCGAACACATCTCCTCTCCTCTTATCTTGTGCTGGGACACCAACGTGTCAGACTCACCGAATCTCCTTCCTCCCACAGGCTGAGGGTCCACCTCTCCATTACTCGCATCTATTCCGTCCTTAAACCCACACCCCACGATTCCTTTTCCTCCTCACAGTGTTTGATTTGTGAGGTTTCACTCCTTTTGCGTATTTAATCCTCCATTCAGAACTGGGAAGATTTTACGCACGGGGGCGATACCAGAGCCTCCTGCTCGCCTGTAACCGGACAGCAGGCGCAACGTTGGAGCTAGACACGTTACGCGTGATGTCGGAGTTTAGTCATTCCGTACTGGGAGATCACTCTGCTGCCCGGGTGCTGGGTTCCCTCCTGTCCGTGCGCCGCACGTCGTCACAACCTCTCCAAGCTGCCAGCAGAGGCTACCGCTGAGCGCCGATGTCTTGCCAGATCCACTTTCATTCAGGATTCTGCGGTTCCTGACATCTACTCAGAATCAACTTTGGTGATAATTAAGCTGGTCAGGTTATCTGTTATAGAACTGCTATCTTTACTAGAAACAGAAACGGGGCAAAATCGATGGTGTCTTGAATTTGCACGACATCGATGTCACAAGCTTACGAGCAGAAATGACCCGATGTATCTGAGTAAATCCAACGCATGCAGCAGATTCGTTGCAACGCGGTACTACAGCAGTGACGGATCATCTGGTCGGCTGGTAACCGAACCAGTCGGATGGGAAGCGCGTTCAACGCTTGAAACGTGAAGTCGGGCTGTCGCAAGTTCATTACCGGCACCGGCGGTCTCCCCCCACCTCTCAGCTCTCCGAGTCATCCCGCAAAACCTACCGACCAAGCGAGTGTCAGTCTGGGGCGCAACTACCTCGGCGTCCCGCTCCCTCTCACCCCGTCTCCTCTGCGGTGCTCACCGGCTCCCGTCCGTCCCTCCATCCCTCCATCTCTCTCCATCTCCATCCCTCGCCTCTCTTTTCTCCGGTCGGGCTCCCAGCGCCGTAGATAGAGGCTCTGCAGTCACGTGGGTCGGGGGGGGAGAGAGAAGGAGAGAGAGATAGGGAGGGAGAGGTAGAGAGAGAGAGAGCGTCCCTCCTCCTCCTCCTCCTCCTCCTCCGCAGTTTGCAGTGTGTTATGTCTCAGACTCGGAGGTGAAAGTCAAAACTGCTCGTCAGCGGATCTCAACCTCTGAAACAAACCCCCGGTATTTTCTCTCATCTTCCTACTTCCCTCCTCAGTTACCTGGGTTGTTTCTCTCCGGAGCCCTGGAAGCTTCTTTCTTTTCTACCCTTCTTCTTCCCTGTCGACTCCGACCAACGGTTGGTCTTTAGGATTTACCTTTTTTTTCTTTTCTTTTTTTATTTGTAGTTACCTTGGCGGTGATTTCATAGTGCTGTTCCCCGCTGCTGCTGCTGCTACCGCTGCTGCTCGGCTTACGCACCGACGCTTATTTTTGGATTTGCTCATCACTGGAGAAAAACGGAATTCAGCGGTGGATCCGTGGATGCGCCTTTTGGCTCAAACAGGAGATGGAAATGCTGATATTGTTATTTCATTTCCCACATGGATGCAATGCAACACAGTGACGCCGACTCCATCGACCACATTGGTAAGACACCAGCCAGGGCTTCTTTTTTTAGTTTTGCTGTGCAGGAGGCTTTGGCTGTGAGGAGAGACAGGCTTGGTGGCTGCATGCAGGGACTGACTCAAGACACAACATATGAGCAGAAAAGCCTTTTACTGATAGGTTTGTGAAATGTGGACATATTGGTGGTGTTCAAGTTGAGTTATGGCAGATATTGAATATTAGGTTCCGTGCATGCACTGATTTCCAAACATCCTTTCTGGCCAAAAAAAAAAAAAAAAAAGGATCCTCACACCTGATTATCATTCCGATCCATTACCAGGATAATATATGTAGGAAGGAAGGAGGCTGTTGCATTCAGGCTCAGACATAGCGCAACAGCAGAAGTGCCGCAAAGTGTTGCGCCGCGCCATCCTCTATCAACCCCAATCCATCTCCATCATCCATCCATCCATCCATCCCTGCTTCCCAGGCGAGAGAGAGAGAGAGCTCATGTCGATGTATTTACATTCACATGCAGAAAACCTGAGGCTGACAGGAGAAACTGGCGACGTGGGTGTTTGGAGGGTTTTGTTTTTATCCATCCATCCATCCTCCTCTTCCCTCCCTCCTCCCTCCTCCTCCTCCCTCTCGTCCTCCTCCCCTCTTCCTCCCCACCATCCCTCTCTCCTGCTTTCCCTCATCTATGAGCCTGAACTTTAAATTGGACGACAGGTGAAATGTTAATCAACTCTGCCAGGAAGAGATGACAGAGGGACAAACGCCGACTGTTTGGGCTCTGGAACAACATCGCAACCAACTGCCCAGTTGGCGAGCAGAGCAGAGGTAGCACCACTTTCTGCTCGCGTCTTTTTCTTTCTCCATCGTCTGATTTCCTGTGATATTACTCAAATCCTTTTTAGTAAAAGCAGAGTTGAGCAGGGGACGCAGTCAGGAAGGATTGGAGGGGATTTTTGAGAGTCGAGCAGACTCAATGAGACACAACGACTGATCACACTCTCAGCCGCACGCACTTTCATATAAACTCCTAATTTGCACTAATTCCACTTAGAGGCTCCACTTCGTCCGGAGATGATTGGATCAGTTTGAAAGAGCCAATCAGTATGAAAAAGGAGGAAGTAAAAATAATAATAATCAATGTTGACTTTCCAGATCTCTACTGCAGCTCGGTTCATCAAACCCGGCCAGTAGCAGCACTGCGGTAGCCTGTATGGTTTAGCCAGGAGGGAAGAGAGAGGAGGAGGAGGAAGCGGATGAAGTGGGAGGAGGAAGGGGAGAGTCGGGCCATTCAGTTAAAGAATACACTTCCTACTTCAAATGATTTTCAAAAAACACAGTAACAGATTGCTTTAAAAACCCAGAATCTCCATTATTGAAAGATGTCAGGTCGATATTTGATACAACAAAACGCAATTTATACACTACAACATTTGACAATGACAAACTAGTGTTACATGAGATGACTCTTGGTTGGATACTAACCAAGAATGTGCTGTATTCCTTGAAAGTAGTTAATCTATGAAGAGGAATCTTTTCTCGCACTCATATATATACTTTAGCCACAGTATATTTTCAGTGAATCTTAGCGTATGCAGATGAGAGGGATGAATTGATGGACAGTGGATGGATACTTTACTGTCCCTCAGGAGAAAATCTGCATTCAGTCTGCACATGGAAACACAGAGAACAGTGATGCTGGATTATTGAGAACCTGAGAACAGTAAATACAACAAATAGGGGTAATGCCAAACAGTGGCATGAACATGAATGTGCAACCAAACTTGTATATGGCTGAAGTGCAGAGGATGATTTATGGATGAGGAAATGCAAAAAAGGGGAAAAATCTGAGGCAATATTGATACATTTTATACAGGGTTTGGTGCCATCAGGAAAGTGTGATCTCATAGGATGGAGAATTTTGCTCCCAGTTTTTTTTCCACATATGACCAGTTTTTCTGTCTTTGTGCATCCATCACTATCAATAGTAGATACCTACATGTATTAGGTTGCTAATTTCAACTCAATCTCAATCTCTCAATCTGAAAAGAAACGCGACAACTCCATCTGAAGTACAAACATGACATAAATTTTATATACGTGAGCCAGTATGAACATGGCCTTTGACAATTGGCTCCTGTTCCATGTTGTGCCGGTCCCAGGCAGTGGATCCCTACGGGTTTCCTTTCAGTACAAATCCTGACAGCTTGGAGACCTCACGAACTCCTCAGTAATGCAGCAGCAGGAAACCTCACACAGTCAGCTGCAGGATGCTGAAGTTACTTGCAGATCAGAATGTTTTTCTAGTCTTCAGACAGTTTTCAGCTACTGAATGTTCTGGTTTTTCTTCAGGCTGGACCCCCTGCCTATTTCATATTTGTATTAAAATATATCAGTGTGGCCTCACTGGTCCCTGCACAACCATTTTCACTGCCATAAATAACATATTGTCTGTGGTTTTATAATTATTTATGATGCTGAGTATAACATTTCTGGGGCAAAATCCACCATGTCGAAAAGGTTCACTGTGGCACAACACTCCTAATGGTCTAGGAGAGAACCTTGAGAGTGCTGTAAAGCACTCTGGATCAACAAGAAGAAACTCAAACCAACTGTTTAAGAACTACATCACTCCACTGCAAGACCACTGGGTTCTTTTTGTTCATACACCCAGAGCGACTACCATTTAGAAGAAGTGGTAGCCTATCGTTTCTGTATCCAGTGTGATACCATTAAGATTTCCTAGTTGGATAATACAAGTTCTCAGCCTCTTGTCTCATGACTCCTGCAGTGGCACAAAGGTCTATTTGTGACAAAACACAGGTTATGGCCTCAGTGTGTGGTGGCTGTGAACAATTAAACCAAAGATTTTTTTTTTCCTTCTCAGATTTCTTAATTTTGAGACTAGCTTAAAAAAGGTGGTGAGACCTTGTGGACTGGCTTCGTGGATGGAAATAGATTTTGATTCGCCCTCCCCTCCTTCCATTGTATAGTTGAGCCTTGGTTGGCTGGCCGTGTTCAGAGCCTCCGTTAACACAGAACCAACTGACAGTCTGACTATGACTGACTTGGCGGCGTGGCGCCCAGATCAGATGTGACAGATGTTCAACCTCAGCCCGAAACCCCTGCCCGAGCATCTGTCTAGATCCATCGGCGTGGCTTTATTGTCTGAGACATATCCTGGTTTGTTTGTCCCTTCCTCTCCCTCTGTTCCCTGTAGAGGATCAGTGGCAGGCAGTGGGTGTTAATAGGTAAATTGTGGCGGAGCTTTGATCTGTAAAAGAGCTGATACAGATGAAAATGTGGAGCTTGGACCTTCGGTTGACCTGCTTCGTCCTCTGACCCACTTACTGTGTTCATATGCTTCAGTGGTGCAAAATCCTACACTGTTGAGGTTCAGAGTCTGCAGGTTTTCTTCTCATTTGATCACAACAGCAGCTGGTTTCTCTAATTAGTCCCGCCCCCCGTTCTTTGGTTGAATGTGTATAAAGCAGTGAAAGCAGCTGCTGTGGTGTGTGGTTGACTGGAAAGAAGGAATGTCAGTTTTTCTGATTGAAGGTCAGGGCCAGGAGCAGCAACCAGGAGGAAACAGAAACTGAAATCAATTTTGGCCTTTAATTAAATATCAGATATCAAGCTGTCAGTGAGGTCCACTCCTGATATGATGCTCTCAGGGGGCTTTTAAGAACATCTCTTTTCAGAGAAGAGGGAGGTAAAATCATTACGAAAAGCAGACAAATACCAGGTTGTCAAACCTCAACAGGAGCTCCTGTCGAATGATGAGTTTACAGTCAGACTGAGACAATATTGAACTGTTATTTGCAGAGAACATGACAGAAATTTGTCTTTAATGGACCTCAACAAATAGACATACACGTGCCATGTTTAACCCAACAGAACAAAAGATGACTGATGGGAAATATGAATGCAACAACATATATTCATATGTAAGGGATGTTTAGGGAAGATCCTTTCCTCTTTCAACATGACAAGGCACCCATGTACAAAGAAATGGTTTCCCCAGTTTGTTGTGGAAGAACTGGCCTGCACAGAGCCCTGGCCCTAACTCACATCCACACCTTTGGGAACTAGAGTACTATGTAGTGTATTACTGAAAACTGAAAAGAATGGCATTTATCTTGGCTGGGGTTCTTATTGGCTTATCCTCTGTTTTGTCTTCCAGTGACGCAGAGTTGTCTTAATTATTTTACCTGCAGTGAACATGATCCAAGACAGTTTGATGTGGTTTTGACAGAGAGGTTCTACCATTATTCTCAGCTTTCAGGTCTAAAGAAAAAAACCATCCTTCTTTGGATTTTGCAGTTTTTTCACAATTTTTGGCCACCAGAGGGCAGAGGAACACCAAAACAATCTGACAGACACACAGCCTTGACATATTACCTCATGAAGTTGCTAAGATGGTAGGAAATAGTTGCTTATTTACTTATGACACTGTGTAATAGCATCCATCTGGAGCAGTGTTTGTGTCCACCTTCCACTTCTTTCAGCAAGGGCAGTAGTGTGGTACACTGTCACCTCACAGCATGAAGGTTTTGGATTTGAATGCCGGTTCACCCTGGGCGTGGGTTTTCTCGAGGTACTCTGACTTCCTCCTACAGTCCAAAGACATGTAGGTTAGGTTAATTGGTGATTTCAAATTGGCTGTAGGTGTGACTGTGAGTGTGAATGATTGTTTGTCTCTAAATATCAGCCCTCCGATGCCCTGTTCACCTCTCGCCCAATGTCAGCTGGGATTGGCTCCAGCCCCCCGTGACCCTTAAGGATAAGTAGTATAGATGATGGATGGACTTTCTTTAACAGCTAGTTTCGACATTTTCTCTGGCTTCTGTTTAGCACTGGGTATGGAGTGCACAGTGGGTTTATTTCTGAAAATAGCTGCATGCTGCTGGTAACAAGTTTAATGAGAGCACTAATGGTGAGAATTATGTGTGCATTCACCACTTTCACATTATACATAGCCATTTTGATTCAGTGTTGATGTACCTTTTTTAATAATGCAAATTTAAAGAGCCTTTAACATGGAAAGAAGTCTATTTTCACTGGAAGCTTTTACTGCCCCTCGAAGGTCCATTTAATGTTACTGAAACATTTACAGTCTGAGACAAAAGAAATTCTATTAACAAACTCTGAATACTAATCCTCAAACTGTCATGTAACAGATCACATTATAAAATACTGAATGAGCAAGCTGTCTGATCTTGGTGACTCACTCTAAAAAAAATGTTGTTATCATCCTCCAGAAGCTCAGGCTGTAGCTCTTCCTGTTCCCTGTGGGCTGTTTTCCAGGTCTGAAGGTCCTCTAAATGCCCCTCAGGCCAAGTGGATAACAAGTCACTTTTCATCAGGAGCCTGAGGAGGAGAGATTACCCCATCCCATGAGCCAGGCATCTGACGAGGGATGATCTACGGCACCGGTGTAACGGCTAGCAGAAGGAGAGCTTTGCTTATCCATCGCCAGGGTTTGGAAAGGCGAGCTCGAACCGTAGAACTAATTGTTGAGGCTGGCAGTTTAATGAACAGCTGCGGCCTTTTCCTGCCCTGCTACTAAATAAGATAAACTAACCCAGTTAGGAACAACGCAAAAGGCTTCCTCAGACCAGCCTGTAGCAAAGACCATTTACCTCCACCACCTGCACACACACACACACACACACACACACACACACACACACACACACACACATACATACAGATGCGGGCATGGACAGAGTACGGCAAAGCCATCTTTCTAACACATTGCAGTGACCTCGTTCAGTGGATTGAATAAACATGGCATGTAGCAGAGTGTTTGACCCCACGAGGACATTAAGATACTCTGTGAAGAAACATTAGCGTTCTTTCAAGTTCACTGTGACAAAAGGTAGAGAGGAGACTGTGTGGGCAGATGGAGATGAGCAGCCTTGAAAAGGAAACTGGTTAGACTAATAGCAGGTTTCTGAAAGATGCTGGTGATACTGATATTTTTTATCTGAAGGTGCCAAGACAGAGTGCTTTGCACTGACATTGAATATTTTCACATTTGATTTAGTGACAGCAAAAAAATACAAATGTGAGTGATGTTTTTGTCTGAGTGGAACTTTTGAACACTTGAGATCCAATCCTTCTGCAAGCTTGTCCCCCAGACTAAGACTAAGCCTAGTCCTGGATTAAGAATATTCGTCTATCAATCCAAATGGCCATCCACTGTTTAAAAGCAGCTTTCTCATGAGCCAATTGGTTTACCTTGCTTTCACAGTGTCAGTAGTCCTATTGACTATATCAAGTACTAGTACTGTATTGCAGTATAATAGTCTATGCTACTACTCTTCTTGCATGCTGTTATGATGATCCAGACAACATGGTTACATGAGGTCTGGTTGTGTTTCACTCTGGGAAAAGAAGCTGTAAAGAGCTCATTAAATTTTAACTTATTGGTCATGATGCTTTTAACATATTATATTTATAGAGCTGTTTTCCAGCTACTCAAAGTTTACATTAACTAAGTTAAAGAAAGATGAAAAGAATGGTGAGATCTAAATAAATTCTCTAAAACAGACAGATAAAACTGATGTGTTCAAGAAGACAGTTTAAGGCTACATCACAACAGGTCTGGGGCCCGATCTTCGATGGTGGGGGCAGGAGGTTGGGGGCTGAGGATGACCTTTTCCACTGTGTGGTGGGGGAGAAGGTTGGTGAGGGCTTTGTGAGTAATGAGAAGGAATTTGGTTTGAATCCATTGTGGGACAGGGAGTCAATGGTGGTGTTTAAGGACAGGAGCGAGCAGGTGAGCAGCAGAGTTGTGAATATACAGTACAGGAGTTTATTTAAGGGCTGTGATAGATATGCTATAAAGAATGCCAGGAAGGAGTGGAGGAGAAGGAAACATTTTCCCAGTGGAACAAGGCAGTTTTTGTGATGTGATTTGCTTGGTGGTGGCTTTAGAGATAGAGTAGGCGCTGATAACTCCTATTATGTAAGAAAGGTTAGTCACATTACTTGATTTGAAAAAGTTGAGCAAAATTTACTTTGAGAAACTGTTTTCACCTAGGTTGTTATTTATTGGTTATGAGCCCATAACACATTGGCTGCTGTCATTAACCCCAGCCCTCAGCTTGTCTCAGCATCGTCATATTTTATATTTTAGATTGTTTTTATGCGTGTGAATGGGTTGTTTCTGTTATCCCATAAAGAACAAATATTATTTTGAATGAATTGAATAGTTGCTGTCAGTTACCTCAAGTCTTTGTTGAAAAGACTAATGAAATAGTTTTTATTGTGTTTTTGATTTTTCCGGAGGCTGCTAAGCTGTCAACTCTGCTGTTTTGATGTTTTTGTGGTTTCTGCCGTCACATCTCACATTTCACATCATTTTGTACAGATCTTTTCCTGTCTGCTGGTTTTATTTTTTCTCTCTGTTCGTCTGCTTCTAGTACTTCTCCCTCCAAATTAACTGACATGGACTGTTGTCAGAGACTCTGATTGGGTGACTGTTGGCAGAAATATGTAAATGAATTTTACAAGTTACAAACGTAAGCCAAGACTTGCATGCATGTTTGCCAGCTGCAGCTTTTGAATTACAATCATGTCCTTATTATTGGTGTGTTTCACATGAGACACACCCTCTACAAAGTGTGATCACATTTGTGTCGTCTGACACTTTGTTCCTGGCTTAATTTAAAGTTCTCAGTGTTTTTTTAAGTTTGATCGAGTATATTAGATGCTGCTGTATGCTAATGTTTAACAGTTTAACAGCTGCAGCTCTATGATGAATCTTAATATAAACAATATTACCTCCAAAGTAGAATGAGTCCTGTATGAAATTGTTGGTTGTGTGTGCCAAAGTAGCCAGTATTGCAGGTAATCCCAGTAGATGCACATTTTGCTTGAATTAGGTTAGCGTCTGATGATTATTGGCAGTGTGACAGAAGGATGAGATGCTCAGGATCTCACATTTTGTGTGAAAGCATGTGGGTTTGTCAATGAAAAGGCTGAGAATCAAGTTCAGCTTCAGGCAGATTCCTGTGTTTTTTTTCCTTCGGCATTCAATCTGTCTGCTGCGCCACACAGCTGATGACATCTGACAGTGTGGAAACATATTTTGTATTCCTATGGAAGGAATACATAAACACTAAATGAGGCTGCGGTATTGTTTGTTCCGTTTTTTCCGCAGCAGGTCATAGAGCTAAAACACTACTTATTTGGATGTTTAATCATGATAATAGCTCTGCTGTGCCTACCACTGGCCCGATGCTTCATTTGGACTCAGGGGAAATGTCGTCCAAAATCCTGCATGTTATAAATCTTGTTGTTGTTGCACTTTGTGTTTTGCAACATTTTAAGGCTCCACATCATATTTATTTTACTTTTGGAATCTCCTAAGGCTGAGGATCAGAATAATTTACCCTGGTTAAACAGAATGAATGTGAAAGCAATTTCCTCACAATACCTGACCCTGATTGACCAACAACAGCAGCTTCTCTATTTCACCGTTAACTGAAGCAAACCTGCTGAATGGAGACTTTATTCTGCTGCATCTTCCATTTACTTCAGCTGATGCCTGTGCAGTATGAATGACAAATTCAAGTATACCTTCCCTATTATTGTACAATCACTGGCTGCCTCTGGCAGACTACCAGATCAGAGTTCATTTTAGTTCAGTTTTGTCTTGTAAATTTCTGTTTTTGGCCAAAACACACACTAATCACCTATGTCTGGAGAAATCATTTTTCTGATGATGTGTCTTGTTTTGTAAAATATTGCACCAGCAGACTACAAACAAACTTCAGCAACACTCTCATACATTTTTTACAATTTGTGACCACTCTGCTCAGTATTTATTTATTACTCACACTGTAGACAGTTACATTACATTCATTCTTTGGGTTTAGTGTGAAGCATTTTATTGGATGGAAGATAAATGTGAATGCATATTTAATTAGAGTGACTGATCACATATGGATTACTGAGTCTGTCATACCAAGGAAAACAACAGTAAAGGTTGTTTCATTAAATACTGAACAACAACTTTTTAAAAATGTCTGAATCTTAAACATGGCAGTGTCAGATCAGAATATGGTTTGTTTTTGTAACAGTTATTTGCAGCTATTTGGGAAGGCACTGACAAATGATGTTGTACTATCTCTGTCAGCGACAGTTGCATAAAGGAAGAAACCATTTATCGTGGTTGTACACTTCTCAGGAAGCTGTCAGTGAATCTGAGCAGAGATGTGGCTTCTACAGTCCAAACATGAACATGACTAGTCGATACAAGTCAACTTCACTGCTCTGCCTTAACTAATTCTGTGCTTCATGTTTGTGATTCTGGGGGGCAGTTACAAACTACATACTTGCTTTGTTGGGATTATTATCACCTTGATCTTCCATTAGCCTCTAAAGGATTTCAATCAAGTTTTCAGACTTCAGACTTCATCTGATTTCAAGTCTTATGACTTCACTATTGACATACTTTGGATTTTTGCTGTATATCTCCAGTGTACACTATGACTTTATCTCTTTGGTTAGTATCTGCTCTGGTCAGGAAAGGTCTGAATGTTTGAAGTATTAAATCCAGTCAGAATTGTAAACAGTGACACCATACTGCACTCAGATGACTGGCACTCTTGTTACATACTGTATAATGATTGGTGGGATTTCTTAGTGGTCTAGTGGTCTAAGAGACATGAAGCAATTTCAAGAGGTAAAAAAATGTAAAATGTGCAAATACATACAAACATACATATACATACATACATATGCACATATATACAAGTATGCATATCCATGAACAGACACAAAAACTCTTAGTTAATGAAAATAAAGCATTGAATAATACTCTCAAAGGAAGAAATACCTCAAGCCACTATCAGCTGTTAGGAAAAGCAGTTTATAAAAGTTAGATATGTGATGACACTTCTTCATAGTCATTAATTAGTTTGGGAACTACAAATCAGTAATTATAATTTTCATAATTTTCACAAAACATCAAATTATACACTCATCAGTTTCAATCAAGCCACACTACTAAAACAACACAGCCATAAATATAGAAAAAAATTAGTGTTAAAAGCGTGAATATGGTTATTAATGTAAAAGAATGTAAAAGTAAAAAAAAAAAAAAAAAAAAAAAAACTAAATAAAAAGGTTATATCAGAGTTTTCAGTCATCAGTATTCTCGTCTAGTTATCCAGGTCATCACCTCTCACTGTGAGGGAGACTTTTTCAGTATCCATGTAAGAAAAAAATGTAAAAGACAAAGAATAATTTGTGTTCTTGCATGCAATACTACTCCAGTGGTCCACTACTACCACTGTTTTAATTCCCTTGTGGTTTTAGCTACCAGTGATTTGCCACATGGGCAGCTTAAAAGATAAATGACACCTCTTGTATTACCACTGATTAAGCCCTTAATGGGAATGGATTTGGTGGGAGATGAAAGGAAGAAGGCCAGTAAGTATAATTGCATTGACTGTGTGTGCAGAAATTGGCCGTTTCTGTCGATTAAAGGGCCCAAAGTGATTAGAGAAGTGATTGAAGGTGGAGCAAAGTCAGATTTGAGCTTTAAATCTCCTCACAAAAATATCATGAGAGTAAAATCACACTGTCGGCCTAAAGAATATAACAGCACTCATGAATGGTAGTCTTGATTTTTCCTGAACGTTTTGTGTATTCTGTAGTAAAGATGACTGACAGTCTCTTTATTTGGTTTTCCTCACCACAGGGCTAAGTGAGGCTGAGTGTCCATCTTTCCAGCAGCACAGCAAATTTGTCTATCATGGTAGCCTGTCAAAAATGTAGATTGTCTATAATTATATGCAGGCTCTCTTTGAAATCTTTATTCTTATGTCAGCAAATCACGTCTGTGAAGTCAGACAGAAATCACAGCAGAGAAGTGGTAGACCTGTCGCTGTCCTTGGTGCTGAAAGGGAAGCAGCTTTGTTGAGTATTATTATGAATAGGCTTCTATCTGTCGATGGTGCAGATAGAAAGGCAACTAAAACAACAGTGCCTGGCAAAAATGAAAATGTCATGCTGTTGGAGTTTTTTTTTTTTTTTTTTTTTTTTACTCTACTAAACCCTTTCACATAGTCTGGATCAGGATGAAAGACAATATTAATATTTCTACTACCACATACATTCATTCAAACAACGTATTTTCTCACTCACATCTTGTTTTTTGTCCACATTTAACAAAAAGAAGAAAATAAAATTGTTCCTGACAGTATTGAAAACTGTATTTATCAAATTCAACAGTAACATCTCTTCATAGAATCTGTGCCCAGGTCACTTTGTATAAGACAATATCAGCTTAGTTATCATGGAGACATTTGTCTCAGAAAGTAGCTGAAATTAAACCCTTTCACCAGATATAAGATGGAAATCTGTGTAAATACTGTAAACTCACCTGTGATCGTTTTATGACTTGCCTGCACAATATGTATCTCTGTCTGTGGATGAAACAAAAGTGTGAGTTTAAGTTCAAAACCACAAGGTTCAGCTGTGGGTTTAAAACAGAAACAAAACCAAAAATTCAAAATATGAAAAACTACACAGAACACACAAACGAACAGAGGAAAAGTCTATTCCAAACCAAATCCCCTGCCATTCAGGAGAAAAAGTTGTTTATTTTTGAAGAAATAAAATCTTGGGATATTTTCATATTTTTAGTTGGCAGCAGGTGCTTATAATAAAACCTGAGAATATTGTCACCCAGTGAGAGTCACAGCCTCCATAAAGCTTTTCTGAGATTAATAGGTCCACCAACAAGCCAGAGTTTATGGTCGCAGATCACAGAGGCTGCTAAATCCCCAAGTAAACCAGCCGCTTTCTCAGATTTTCCAGCCAGCTAGAGCTTTGGGACGCAAAGCCCCGGACTGCTGGTTGATTACCTGCCAGAGAGAGGAGGAAGCCTGATAAACTTACCAGCTACAATACATTGTTTTTGCACCAATGGCAAAAAAAATTGCATTTGGCGGCTTGCTGGTGTGAAGTTCCCACCCTGTATGTAGCATAGGAATGTTTCCAAATACGCTCAAAAGGCCACAGACTCCAGATCACACATTCATTTTCCAACTTTAACAGGATTTCCCCATTTCTGTGGCATATATTAGCTATTCAGCTCAGGTGCAAATTCAATAATCTGACCTTAAGGATTTAAGCCTGTGTATGCATCAAAAAGAAATGTTTTGAATAAAGTGCAATTTTTATGCTAAAATGTCAAGTAATGCATCTTGGCACTACTGTTTTATATACAGATTGCTTTTTACTGTTCATGTAACACGCCTGCATTTACCATAGAGTGCTGTAATTTAACTACTGTAGAAAGGGAAGAGAGCATTGCTGTCCCTTTACAAGCCCACTTTTTAAAAAATATTTATAGTAATATATTTACTGATTAGTTAAAGGGCGCAAAGACTTAATTGTTTTCACATGCTGGTGAAGTTGCTCTCAGGAAGGCGAGGAAAGGCTGAGTTGTCATACAAAGCTAAAAATTCAATTTTGCACATTCTTGAAATGTATTTATATATGCATATTCAATAGATGGATTAGCACTGTTGTCTCAGGAAGGAAGTTTGTTTTCACAATTTGTACATTTTCATGTCTCACAAGAAAAACTATTATCACTAAAGGGACAAAACTCCTGCCAAAATATACTTCCTCGATTTTAAGCTGTGCATCTGTGGCCAGATGGAGCTGTGAAGTGTGAATTTAGGGGGGTGATTGGTGTCTCCTGCTATAGTGAGTGCTGTGTATGTGATGGCTGTATTACTCAGATCTCACAGGTCATGTTTAGGGAGGCAATGTATGATTGGATGGTAGGTTTGTTATGTTGACGAAATTTAATATTCAAAACCTGACATGAAAACATTGGGCTTTGAATGGAGATTCAGTCAATCTACTTTCATCTTAATATCCATGTAAATGTTTCATACATTTCAGTGCAGTGTGGTGCATTTCACGAGGGATAAAATAAAGTGGTCATACACCTGTAAAGGTAGCAGCTGAGTAAAGAAAATGAAATCATAAAGCCCATATGACATAAACATAAAAGTTTACACCATAAAATTATTGTTTATTGATTGTTACAACAAACAATGTCTTCAAAATATGCACAAAGTTTTCAGTTACCTCTTACGGTTTCTGTTATGGCATCCAGGTCTGGAGATATCTGTCTCTTTACCCTTCACCCCAACACACAGGAGATGAATATATATTTAGTTTGTGCGGCTCACAGCAGAGGGAGTGTATAAAAATTCAACAACATTATCTCTTTCCAGAGACAGTGTCCCTGTCACTCTGGATGATCCACAGAGCATGTTGTCATATTTTTTCACTGGAACTATTTCTTATGTACAGTATGTGCTTATGTTTGTGAGCTGTGAGCTAAACTTCCTTCACTTCCACTGTGTCGGGGTGCAGGCAGAAATCTCAGAGACAGATATCTGAAAACCTGAAAACCTCCATTAAACCAATGAAGACATACTGTGTATTTTTGTAAAATGGGTGAACTGACCCTTTAATTTCTCCACTATTCTCAAGACAGACAGCAGGGGAGAGATTCTTAGGAGTATAAAATTCATGGAGGTTCGATCCTGAGCTCACAGACTCTCTCGTGGGGCCAGAGTCAGCCTACTCTGCCCTCAGCGCTCATTATTAATTAAACTTGTTGCAGTTTGAGACTCCCCAGTCTGCTGCTGCAAGGAGAAATATAAACCTCACATCACTTCCCTCACCATGTCTCTGACAGGTGCAACAAGATTCATTCTTAATTGAAAGCGCCTGACTGACTGCAATTTCAAAACTGAATGATTGATCGATCAAGCCCAGAAGCTAGACAGAGTCCCCTCACTGCCCACCAAGGAAGGCCTTCAAATCCGCGGCGAGGATCTCGGTGCTGAGCAGAGTTCATTTGAATACTCAGTGAGCTGAATGAGCACTAGCAGGCTGGCAAATTGAATTCTAACTGGTAGGCAAGGTTTTCTTAATTATGCATGACAAATTGTCCGAACAGAATCTGGAAGGTTTCATTCATCAAACTGTCCGTTTGTCTGCCTCTCCGTCCCACCATATGTCTCCCAGTCCATATCTATCCATCCATCCATCAATGCGCACAGTTAAGATTTCCCAGTTGCACTTAAATCTAACAGAAACCTGCTGCAAATGCTACAGAAAACAATCAAGGACGTTTTTGTGTAAGTTTAATGTCTGCTTTGCTTCTTAGCACCGATTCCCCCTTAAGCCAGTTGAGGAAAATTAAACACATGCATCACTTCAACTCTGGGACTCATGAGCATTGTTTACTAAAACCAACAACATTTCTCTTTGTCCAGATCCTAAAATGTTTCTCAGTTACAAAGGCTCTTTTCTTGCCACACAGAAGAGAATGTCGAGAAAACAATCTCACCACAAGGTCCATTCAATAGCTGTTCTGTAGCTTTCACTCATATCATATGATCTTCATCAGCAGATGGTTGTAGAAGTTGTAGATGATATTTAGATGATACTTCCAGCACTTTAAAGACCTTTTGATCATGTTGGCATGAAAGTTAAGGTTTAAAGTTCATCCGTTCTTCCTTCTGGAGTAAACCAACAACTGCTGAAGCTAAGTGCACTGTAAGATTCTAAGGTTTAATTTAACAGCAGCTGTTTAGTAGAAAATATCAAACTTAGTTAGAAATGGTGCGTCAGTGCTGTGGTCGCCAGTTGTTGTTGGAAACTTCAGTATCGCCATTAACACTAAGTTACATTTTGAGTATTTTTTCCCCCTTAAACAGACTGTAAACTGCTCTAAAACACATCAAAGCAGTTGTAGTCTAAAAATGATGATGCATTAAAAATGTCATAAAATGATACCATGCATTTATCAAAAATAATTAATAATTAAATAATTAATTAATTCATAACTATTTCAACTGGAGTTGAATTTAAAATAAATTTTAATGACTGGGGTTGAGGGGTTTCTTATGGTGATTTGCCTGAACAGGCAAAGTTGTCCAAAGGGAGTTTTTCCAAATAAAAATTAAACCAAAAACCCCAACTATGGATTGCACAGAGCCTGGACCCAACAGATCAGGGGTCACGGTCCACAGCCTCTGTTTGAGGTGACTGTTAACATTTCTTGTTGGAAAGTCGGTCAAACTTCTACAAGGTGATGAAAAACAGCCAAGAACAGTGACATGTCTGTCCCCAGGAGCCCATTGTCTCATGAAATGTAATGAGGTCATAAAACCATAACATATTTGGTTTCATACAAACATATCAGTATATCAGTAGTGAGATCTTTTCAACCTTTTATCCAAAATATTTTGCATGATTATGTATCATCTTAAGAGGCTTGATTACTGTTAATGACCAGAGTTTGCATGAAAACTATACGGACTGCATCTCTGAGTCTTAATGTATGAGTCTTTTGAAACTTTGCTCACCATTTTTTTTACATTTTACAATGGCAGTTAAAGATCATAATCTGTGTCATAATCTCTAAATCCCTTAGAGAACCTAAATAAACATGGTAATTTTAGTTGCTGATGAGTTACAGAGGCTACTGATTAAGATTAAATGTTGTGATCGGTGTTCTAGAAATAGCCTGTGGCTTTATGTGACGTGAGGAACATGTGTAATCCCCGTCCCTGTGTAATTTCAGATGGTCTAATTATATCTCTGCTGTTTGTAGTTGTATGAGTTTATGAAGGATGGTTTGAGCATGATGATGATGATGTTGCTGTGGAAATCTTAGTTTATGATTACTGGTCTGTTTTCGAGTTCATCTGGTGGGTCAGTTGAAGGTAATTGTTACCACGGTTGGCGATTGTTAATTTCACCACGTCTCCATGATTGAGCTGCTTTGATTAGCTGCTTTACTTTAACAGAAACAGAGCACATAATTGTGTGGTAGTTCTTTTCTACTATGGCTTCTGTGGGAAGATTTGTGCTTTTGAAATATAATTCTGCTTTATTAATTTGGCTTTGGACTACAATGGGACATTTTTATGTCTTTGCTTTTTGTTTGACTTATTCAGCTGTAACCAAAGAGTGACTTGTACTTTTAAATTATTTAGTTAATCTTGTGTGTCTATGCAAAATAATATTGTAAAGAATTATAACACAAAGAGAAAATAATTCTGAGGTGCACCTTACTTACTCACAGTTTTCCCCTGTTATAATAATGATATTCACTTAATTTAGAATGGAAACAGTCTTGTATTAATCAAACGGTGCATTAGTAATTATTGGACATAGGCACTTAAATACAATATTCACCCAGTGCAGCAGTGTTTCTGTTCAAGGTGGTCTGCCTTGACTATAAGGTATCATTCGAAACCTGATAATTACCAGATCAGATCTATCAACCACCAGAGCTGGTGGTTCAAACCAAGACATCAAATTTTCATTCCTCTGTGTAACTCAGTGGCTAGTGTCTCTGCAAGGTTAGTGGTTAAATTTCCATGGAGGTTGGGGTCCAGTCCTGCTGCTATGTAAACTAGGTTTGGACAAAAGTGTCCAGCTGTTCTACTAATGAAGCTTAGCGAAGGTTCAATCAGGGAGACTGTCTATCTGCACTGGCCTGCTGAATCACAACTGCTTCCTGCTATCTCTAAGCCCCATCCACTAATTCTGTTTTCATCCAATTACAACCTGACACTCCCATCTAGAGCCAATCACCTGTAAGGTGTATCAGTTTAAAACGTTCTCTCTCTCTGCTGTCATTCAGCTGTCATTTCAGCATCGCGACGTTGTACGACTCTAGCAGTCAGGATAAGTGTACCAGATTATCAGTTAGGACATTCTCCAGCCTCAAACTCTTGCTCTCTCAGTTCACGAGCCGGAAAGCACGCTGCAAAGCAATCATTTTAGTCGGCGTTCTTCTTCTCCCACACGGCCCGCTGCTCCTCCACCTGCTCCAGTCGCGACCATGCCGTCATGCCGTTCCAGCCACGCCGGCACCTGACGTCCTCCTACACATGCCGGTGAGATCACTTCATGCTTTGACTCAGTCTTCAGGCTTAAACTGCCTTAGCTTCAGCGTTCGTAGCGCACACCCATACATCTCAGCCGCGTTTTGTTTTCCAGCCTACTGTAAGCGCATCAGAGGCCTGTCCCCACTCTCCGGCCTCTGCCATCCCAGTCCTGCGCCTCTGCTAGAAAAGCCTCACAGCACAGCAGCAAACATTTCACCTCGTATACGTACAAAACCCCACAAGCAAGTTAAAGTTTCAGTGGCATCGTTCCTGTTCTCAGTCAATCTCACGTTTGCTGGGCTTCACAAGCAGTAGTAGTAGTCTTTGTTTAATCCGCGGTAGTGTAGATCAGATCCCTCTGCATCACCAGAAAATTATGCTCCCCTTCAGCACCTATAGGTGCCCATCCACACTCTGTTTCTGCATAATATGACATCTGTCCCAGAGAGAATCTGTTTTCCCCATTCATTTCACTCACAGTGTATTTTAACATAGGTGCTGCAAACTCAGCCACAATCCAAAGAATATTCCAGCCTCTCTCCAGTTACAGGGCTGTTGGTACTTTCTAGCTATGGTTCCAGATTTTCTGTGTTCTAGCTGCTCAATGCTCTCTGAACTTCTTGTGTTATTCATATACTGGCCGCGATTTCTGCTCATGTTTCACCTTTCTCAGCATCATTATTGGCAATTCCCCTGTTTTAACTGTTAGTGATTCCTCTGCTCCAGGTAACAGACGCCCTATCACTTTCCAAGTTCTGCTTCTATCCTGATTAGAGGTCGCTTTAACGCCAGGCAATCACCACCATGTTAAGCATGATTTAATCACCACCTCATAAGGTTCTTCAAGTGTAATCTATCTCCCCAGCATATTCAGGTTATTCATTTAGTAGGTACTGCTGTCACCTCAGTTCCAATGCAAGGAATCCCTCTGCCTCTCTTCACACAATGGGCCTCTGCCTCCTGCACCTTACTCCTCATTGCTGTCTAGATTCCGCCTCAGCTTTGGCTGCTCAGCTAGCTTTTGTAGGCCGATTACATGTATGTCTTGGTATACTGGTGGTGGTAGTCAAACAAATATTCTCTGTGCCTTGCATGCTCCCTGCTTCACCTTGCATTTCCTGCATCATGGCATTTTTATCCCAGTTGCATTTCCCATTATGGCCTTTCCACATTATTGCATTTTCCTGCATCTCTTTTGGTATTCCTTACAGCATGGCTCTTCTCCCAGCATTTCCTCCCAGATCACCCTGTGCCTATACGTACAATGGAAAGCGCAATGCAGGAGGAGCGCCGCCCACCACTGAGGTGGTGGTTGTCTCGCCCTCCAGTCCGCATGTCAAGTATCCAATGGCAAGATACTGAACCTCAAATTGCCCCGGCGTCTGCATGCATCGGGTGTGTGTAAGAAGAAGAGCACCATGTTCATACAGTTCCTGTGAATGTGCGGTGATTGGGGTGAATGTGACATGTATGGAAGTCATGCAGTGGTCCTGACTAGAAAAGCACTTATAAGCACAGTCCATTTACCATTCCATGCATTTCAGCATCATTCCCCATTCCCTGCTTTATAGCCATCCTGCATTTCTCCTCGAGTACATCACTCCCGTGATTCCCCGCTTTATAGCCATCCTGTATTTCTCTGCATCTCTGCTGCATTCCCGCATCTCCCGTAGATCCCTGTTGCATTCCCCGCATTATGGCCATCTCCCCAGCAAGTGCTTTTCCTGTGCATCACCATTGTACCCCTGCTTCATGGTACTCCCCTGTTTGCTTCCTTTCTCATCAGGCAGAAAAACCTTACTTTTGGGGGAGGTTCTTCTGCTATAAAGGGTGCAGACCATGCTCATTACTTTGTTGCACCTTCTTCCCGCCTCAAGTCTATTATTCCATGTCTACTAATCATCCTCTTCATTTCTCTTCTTCTCATATTCTTTTGTTCTCCTATTACACTGTCCTGATTGAAATGATACTTCACCTGTGAAACATCCTCACAAGACATCATCTGAATTTTAAGTGAACGCTTCCCATCTCTACTAAGCTCCCCACCACTGCTATATTCATTCAATCACCACCTTCACAATCACCTAGAGCATCTCTTCATGCATCATGGTATTCCCCACTCTAATAACTTTGACCTCTTTATTTCACCTGCCTCTTAACCATTAGCTCGCTTCTTCTTCCTGCATAGCTACCACTCTTTCCTCTTTACTATTCCATGGTAGCTGCTTTATGCAGATCAAAAATTTTTGCTCCTTCTCCCATTTAGCATGATGTATCAGGTATGGCTATCTTAATTTTTGGGGGTAGTTTTGGTATATCGGAAGTGCCACCACTTAAATCTGGAATGCTTCCCATGGGGGATCTACTTCTCCTGCCGGGGGTCTAAGTGCCAAAACTCTGTTTCTAAAAAGTAAGGCTGAAATTCCTATTCTAACTAGATCTGGCACGCTTTTCTTCTAAGTCTCTCCTGATTGAAATCACTTTCCTCCTGTCTCTACCTGTCCAGGTGCCATATTCGAGAGAACGAAAAGGGATGATGAGGTGTTCCGTGTCTGACCTTGTAGTCTGAGCCGAGATTTACATCCTGCAGAGCCGTAAAAGATCACAGCACACTTATTAAACTCATCGAGCCCAACAACCTTTCAGGCGGTGCAGGAAGGTAAGTGTGTTTAGGAAGTGTGTTTACATTATGTGACTGTGACTGTGCGTCTGAGATGGTTTCAGTTTCGATTATGTATTTTTGAGATTTGCTGTCAAGGTAATAGTGTGTGTGTGTGTGTGTCTTTACTGGCTTGCCCTTGATTGGTCAGTCTTTAGATTTTGCTGGTCTGTCTCTAGTGAAGTATCCTCACAGCTCATGACCCAGGTATCAACCTCCTAAATGCTGTTTAAAACCACAAAGCAGCTGCCTGCTCTGCCTCTGCTCTCAGAGGATGCTGTTGGTCTTTGATGCCTCCTTCGCCTTCTTCTTCCTCTGTCTCATTGTGTCCTCTGAGACTGATTCTCTCTATCTTAGTCGCTTCTATCCCTTGCTGGGACATGGTTTCTTCTGCAGAGGAAGCTAGGGGAAGACTGGAGTCGAGCTGTATTGAATCCAGCTGTAATTTTCCATATGATTGCCAACAAAGAGGCTTGCAGGTCCTTTAACTTTCAGCAAAAGCAAAAGCTGAGTGTTTGCGTCTAGACTGGAGGCACTAGAACGGCAGTGATGATGATGATGATGAAGTTTATGCTGGGTGATAATGATTATTTTTGGCTGCAGAAAATGAAGATTGGTATGATAAATGATGCTGATGAATGTTGATGAAGATGATACTGATGCTGGTGATGATCTGATTGTTGAGAATGAAGGATCCTCAAAGATTGGTTATGATAATGAAGACAGTGATGTTTAAGATGAAATAATGAAAGTACCACGTCTGTTGCATGAAGATGAAAACATGAATGGTGACAATGATGGTGATAAATAATGAGGGATGAAGGTGTGCGTTTTTCTACTGTGGCAATAATTATGATTATGCTGATGAATAAGGTTATGTTTTATAACAATCACAGTTGAAGATGAGGCAGTTGTTATGAGATTCTAATGGAGTGATCATGAGCTCAAATCCTTTCTACAGCAAATGCAGTTTTAATCTCAAAAATCTACCCCTTCTCTTTCTCCTCTTTCTCCCTCCATCTCGCCTCAACCAGTTATCACCACGTCTCCTCCTTCATAACACTGCAGTCGTGATAATAATTTTTCTGCCGCCACTACAAAATGTATACAGCGGAACAATATAGACACAAAGTTGGCATCTTGTTCATAACTACTTATGAAATCCTACCACAGAATGTTTCTCCTGTTGGGTTGCCACTGTCGTCTGTTTTAACTCTGGGCTATAACACTGGTTGTTTCTACTTTAGCTGTGTTCCGAGTTCCGCCTTTGCACTTGTCAATATTCCGTTATCAATTATCATTTACAAAATTGATTTTTTGATATCAGAATTGATTCAGAATCAGTCTACATCCGCATTGCACGCACCCAAAAATCTTTTTTTTTTTCCCACACCCTTGCCACATCATCTTAACTGTCCATCAATAATCAGTATTCTGAACAACCTCCTCCACAGCTGGAAACCAGGGCATGTCAGAGGGTCAGCTCAGTATCTTGGAAGTTTTTCCTTAGCATGAAGGGCAATGCCTCAGCACATGTCATATCATTTGAGCCAGTTTCAAACAAACAAGAAATGTGAGGGTGTCTGACCCCTGACATGATGTGTTTTCTCTACGCTTTCCCTCTCACTTTGTTAGTCGAGACGAGCTGTAACATCAGCTGACTCCTCCAGCAAGTTGCATTCATTACAAGCAGCAGACTATGGGTTAGAGGTTACAGCATCCCTGTGCAGCAGCTGAGACTATTGAATATTTGTGACCAAAGACTTGGTTTTGATCTTGCGCCAAGTGTGATAACTGATGATGATGTTGATGTGACTACATGTATCTATGCTCATTCAACTGCTCATGCTCAAATATGCACATTCAATATGGACACAGTCAGCTCAGTTGATTTTGTTGCATATCTTCTAGCATTAATAGACCCAATAATAGGAATCTATGTTATTTTCACTTAGAAAGACTGATTTCACTTAGAATACATAATTTTCCATTGTCTGAAAATAAATTCCACATTTACAACTCATAACCTTATCGCTGACCTCATCCTCATGCTATGTCTGTATTTTTAATAATCAGGTGAGTAGGTGTTCATTCATATGATGATACTTTTAAAACTTTATGGAAATGAACAGAACCGACAGCACAGCAACTTGTGCATTGACATCAATATTATGATTAAGAATTAGCCGCACACACACACACACACACACACACACCGTCTGCAGCAGCAGCAGTGCAAATAGAGGTCATTAACAGTAATGGAGGTATTTGTGTTCCTTGCATTTTAATCACAATGATGTTTGGTGGTCATGGAGTTGGGTCATAGACCAATAATAAACACACACACACACACACACACACACACACGTATTAAATCTTGGATCCATGTTAACTAGGTGTAAGCTCACACTTGCTACAGACTTCCACACCAACAACGCTCATCTGTTTCTTGCACCTGGTGTTTTTTTCCTCGACTTGATAAGGAAATGAAATCCACTGAGGGACACAGACGTGCCACTTTTCACTCTAGAGAAAGGTTTTGAGATAGTTATTTAGGCAAAAATATTTTTAATATATATGCAGAATGTGAAGAACTAGAGGAAACGTTTTTCTCTATGGTGAGTAACTGGCACAGCTAAATATATTAACACTACCAGGATGAGGAGTTAGACCACGACTTGTTGAATTTTTATTCTCTTATTATATTTTATTTTGTCGCATATCCTCATTGGACACATCTTGTTTTGGGATCAATTTAGTTTCTAGATGATGGCCTGAGCAATAGCTACTCCCATTAAATATATGGCATTTGCTGAGTGAAATAGCACCTGCTCTCCTTTCCCCTGAAGGTTAATGTGATTTTTTTTTTTTTCATTTCATAAAAGTAAATGAATGTTTCAGGATGTCAACAGAGGTGTCCTCTTTGTTTCAGGTGCATAACTTTTCCATGATTTTTAAATTTATGCTTTGAAGTGAAGAAACAGGACGGTCAAGGAGCTGAGAAAGAGGAGAAAGATATTGAAGAGAGAGAGGAAGATATTACACAGAAAACAAAAATCTATAAAGGTGATGGCAAAGAAAAGGGTGATGGAAGGGGGCAGAGGAAAGGGAGAAAAGGGGTAAGAGTAAGTAATGCTGAGTGAGACAGTAAGAGAGAGAAAGAAAGATGGAGAAATGGAGAGGCCAAGGGCTAGAGGGAAGAGAAAGCAGGGAGAGAGACATGTAGAGAATGGAGAGAGAGGGGGAGGGAAGAGGGGAAAGAAGGTGACTGAAAAAGAGGGAGAGAGAGAGGGAGGGGACAGTGAAAAAGAAGGGTGGGGGAGACTGTGTGATCAATACATCTTGGTGCAAGGTTGGTTAGATGTCTCTCTCTCTCTCTCTCTCTCTCTCTCTCTGTGTGTGCATGTCAATTATGGCCCAGCTGTTTCTTGCTCGCCTGACCTTTCTCAGAGCTCCTGTATGATCCTCGGTCCTCAGAGACTTCGCTGACAGCCTGGCTGTAGTGGATTATGGCACGAGAGGGGGATTCACACCCTGCCTCTTGTGTCTGGTGTCTGGTGTGTGTGTGTAATAAGACTGGCATGATTGGAGAAAAAAACAACAAAACAGACTGCTTTTAGTTTTTTAAAGTGTGTGTGTGTGTGTTAGCTGTCAGGTGTTCGAACAAAAAACATGTCACACTGAGGGTTTTTAGCCTTCTTTTTCTTTTCTCTCTCATACAAGCCTGCCATATGTTCTGTGTGTGCATCCTCTATGTTTGGTGTCCTTGAGACTCTCCTCAAGATATTTTTAGAACATTTTCCAAAACTATTTTTTTGGTGCAGTCTGATCCCATGAAATGTAGCAAAATAAAAAGGATGTGGTGAAGGTCACACTACACGAGGTGTGACAAAATCAACCAGATGGAGAAAAGGTGAAGACATTACCTCCATTCCTGATGTCCTATTTTTTAATTCCTATGTCAATAGAGTAACTTAGATTCTGTTTTATAATAGAAAATTTGCCCTCTCACCAGCCAGAACTCTAACATAAACCCAGACTTTCAGGAGTATTCCTTCAGAGGCATAACAAAGACAGCAAATCTAATGAACATTGCAGAGTTATTTGGATAAATAAAATAAATGATGGCATATGGGCTTTGTGTCATGGACACAAGTGTATTTTTTCTCTCTGTGTTGGTATTCTTTTTCCTATATAATATAAGGATTAGTCTGATGATTTTGATAATCAATTATTTATTCATTCCAGAAAATGCCAATTTTCTCTAATTCTGCTGGGTTTCCATAGAAGGCCGCGGCCAGGAAATGTCTTACTTGTTGAGATTTTCTCAAACAGACAGTGACTCATCTGTTTGTGTTCGGTTGCTAGCGTTAGTATCAGCAACATGGCTGCCGCTGTCAGTCTGGCCACTGGGTCCACAGCAAGACACAACCATAAGACATAACAGCTGATTGCAGATTGAACCCTTTCAATTCCAGCAGCTCATTTCCTCTACCTGGGGAAAGCTATGGATATTAGGTACTGGTTGCAGACAGAATTGAAGAAAGGGAAGCAAGGCTTCTATAGGGAATGAATCTACTATTATTCCTTAGCCATTATATCGTGCAATCAACATAATGATAAGTTAAACAAAAGTTGTTCATTATCACTTTAATAATGTACAACAAAATGCTAATAAATTTCTAAAACTTCTACATTTCTGCCAATAAAAATTCTGGAAATGAGACAAAAACTAAAAAATATACATATATTTTAGTCAACAGACTAAAACTAAGTCAAAACTCAAGCTAAACTTAACACTGCTCAAGACAAACCGACAAAACCGTCCAGCTCTGCACATATACTGTATCTATCAGCTGTTGAAAAAGAGTTCATTCAATAGCACAGTCAATTATAACTGGTGACTGTTCAGTGGTGTCTTCTACTGTTCTTTTCACAAAAGAGATTCCTTGTCATAGTAGAGGCTGTTTATTCAGATAGGAGTAGCTCCTCATCCACACAGGCAGATATGCAGCACTTAATGCTATCGACAAACCCTCTGTCGAAGCCTCCAAAGGAAAATCTCACTGAAACCATCTGTCAAACCAACTGGCTGATTACATGCCCGAGTTTTCAACAAAGAGGTTGACAGAGAGCTGTTTCTCTACCAGCTCTAATCCTTTTTAACACGATCAGCCGAAATTTCAATAAAGACTTCCTGTTATCCCATGTTTGTTTTCTTTTGCTGATGGTACATTTGGGTTCAGTGTTCTTCACTCTGACCCGCCAGTTTGTAATACTTGATATACGTGATGAACTTTTCAACACTGCCTAATTAATTCCTTAATTGGCTTTTTCAATTCAAACAAATTAGGCTAATTGTCTTATTATGATCCTGTCCTGCCCAGCTCTCAATTACTGGGTATAATTAGAGGAGAATGACTGCCTGGGAAGTCAACGAAGGTGGAATTTGATGTTCATTTTCACTTTATTCCTCTTGGTCACCTTTTCTTTTCCATTTTTGTCCTTGTCTTGTGCTTTTTGCTTGGTACAGTATCTCCTCATTTGTATTATGCTGCATTTTGCAGTCTTTCAATTTTACTGTGTTTCTTTTCAAAACTTTCTTAATTGCTTTCATTTTAGTTTTTGAGTCTTTGTGATTTTCTGCCTGCTTGATTTCTTCCTTTATATGTTATGTTCTTTGTTGTTTCTTTTAATTCAATTTCCTGACAATGTTTTCCATTTTCTTCTATAGTGTTTTGCACTCAATGTATTTATAATGTTACCGATCATTTGCATTTGATGTCATGAAGCGTTCATTTTGAGTTCTATAAAAGTTATTTTGTCATTTGCTCTCATACAGGCTCTTTTCTTTAATTTTGCCCTGTCTTCTTGTTTTCAGCATTTTGGTTATCAGTGATATTATGGTGATATGGTTATGTTGAGATGCAATCACACTGACTATTTTGAGACTTTACTTTAGAAACTTTTGAAGATGTTGCATATATTAGTCATCAGATCAAGCTTTGTCCTTTCTGATCCAGTTTGAACTTTGTACCGATACAAAACAAACCTGGACCAGGAGGATCTTGTTTAGGTGCAATACATACATAAACTTTCACTTAGGCACACTTTAAGCACAAGCAGACATGAAAAACGATGAAGGGCCACACACTTCTTAACACACTGGCGCAGGCGGAGACGATTACATTTGCTTACATTTTTAGCTCTTATCTCAGGTTCTGTCTGAGAGGATGACAGTTAAGTTATAATGCCTGTGAAACGCTGAACAACTTGATACGATCTGTGTGTGTCTCTGTGTGTGTATGTGTGTGTTTTGCCTGCCTGTCTGTATTTATTTGAGTGACAGCTCCTGCTGTTGGTTCCCGGCAGACAAATTGGCCTCATCTGTCTCACAGCAGCAGGTTTACACACAGGAAAGACTGATCAGGATCAGACGTGTCTAAGTGTGTTGAGTAAAGTGTGTCTGTGTGTCAGGTGTGAATGCATAGGGGTGAAAATGTAAAAAGTTTTGCTTGATTTTTTTCTGGACCTGTGTTTTGGACAGCAGTTTCTGATACAGAGTTCTGGCGACTGAGATTGTTTGATTTTTGTCCACTTGCTCATTTACACCACCGTTTCTATCTGATGACTCTACATGTACATTGTATACTTATACAGAATAGGCATGTCTGTTTAGTGGTAAATCAGATTAATGTGATGTAGTAAAAAGTTTGTTTTTGAGTAGTTTGGACAGTAGTTTGCTTTCATCACTGCAGCAGTTTCCTTATCCTTGTGTACAAAGCTAGTTCCATAAGGAAATGGACTTCCCAGTTGGGTGTGGAAGGACTTGACTGGCCAGCACAGAGTTCTGCAAAACTTGAATGCTGACTGTGAGCCTTTACACTCAACATCCGTACTGGACCTCACTGATGCTGTTGTGGCTGAATGGGAGCAAATCAAAAAGCTTGGTACCAAAATCTGCAGGAAAGTCCAAAACCTCAAGAGTGGAGGCTGTTACAGGAACATTTTAATGCCCATGCTGTGAGAATGACTTTTTATTTGAAATTCAAACATTTGAATATGGGGGAAAAAATGAAATCGTTGATCTGGAATGACCTGTTGATATTCAAAATTGCATCAGAGCAATTCTGTTTGAGGTAGTTTGCCGTGTGGTTCAGCAGAGGGCGCTCTTAAAATTCACTACCAGCTTGACCTACAACTGCCCTGTTGACCTATCGGTAAACTAAACAAATAAAATGGAGGACAGTAGCAAGCAAAGTGTGTGTGGACATATTTTGCCCTCTTCATCATAGATGGTAAAATTACAAAGGCAAGGCTGTTTACTGACTTGATAAAAAAAGCACTGCCTTTCTCTACAACGGCAAGTATGGCACATGGATTGTGTTTTAATGCGTCTGCTTAGTTGAAGCCTCTTTTATTGACATAGCCTATATTTATAAAATCTGCGTACATAATAATCATTGAAAATTGTCCCCAAGCTTTAAACATATTCACATTTTATTTATTTATTTAATTTCATTTATTTCATTTTTTGGTCATATCACCAGTACCACCTCCACCTGCAACATATTTTCTGTAGTTTTTACCAGCAGTGTTTTCTCTAAACACACTGACCCCTGAAGGATGATGTAAACTGTGTTTTCATGTCAGATGCTTCAGCAGCTGCTGTAACTTTCTGTGTCGATTGAATCTTGTCGCTGTTAAATAAGGATCTTTGACTTTGTAGACTTTGTTCTTGATATAATGCTGCTAATCTAAACTGTCAAGTGACTCTGTGATCTTTGCTCGTCCAGACTAACAGCTCTGATGTTTGCTGTTTTCTCCTCCAGACGTTAGACAGTAATCACTCCCCTCTCTGATCTCCTGCTTTTGTTAGATGTCGGTGATCCAATGATGTGGGGATTTGAAGGCTGATACTAGTGTCAGTATTTTCTTTAAAAACCCTGTTATCGAGGGTGGATTTGCTGATTTGCCTGAATTGTGCAGCACACCATTAAAAAAAAGTTACAACTAAAAGCTGTCCACTTGAAGCACAGTCAGATATTTTAGGGGTCAAGTGTCTTGACTCTTCACTTTCCCACCAGATTTATCCTGACAGCCTGGGGCTGAACCAGCAACGTTTAGTCTGTGCTTACTAAACCACTGGCACATTAAATTTCTCCAAATAAATCCGTGTGAAAAGTTGATAAAAGTGTGTAACAATCATGGCTTCCGGTGTTGATGAGTAAAATAAAAATGTTTACACCATAGGAAGAGATGCTCATTTAACCATCCTGCATTGAGGGAGAAAGAGGCGTTGAGGGGATATGAAGGATTGGAAAGGAGGAAGAGCGAGATAAGGAGGGATGAAAGATATCCACAAGGACATAAAGACGAAGCCCTGGGCGCAGCTCCTGCTTCACTGCTTCCCACGCATCACACACACACACACACACACACACACACACACACAGTTCCAGTTCACTGTGTTTAGTGGTTGCAGTTGGTGATCTGAGTTTTGCTGACCACGTCTGTACGCTTCAGCTACTGTAGGTGCTACTTGAACTTATTTGTCATGGTTCTAGATTCTGTCTGAAGTCTGTCTATGTGTCTGTACTTCTCTGATCACTTTGTCTTTTCAGCGGTTAAGGATATCAGTGATAAGGCAGTGTCACATTAGCAGTTGCTAACTGCTGTCACTTCATTACCTGGCATCAGTGGATGATTTGAATGTAATCCAACTGTCATTGTCTTATTCGGTGGATTCAGTATTGATATTGGAATGGTACACTGTATCTGTAGATACCATTAGTTGAGTAGTCAGTCTGTATCGGTAGCGCACAGGTTGGATTGATGTTATTGGTTTACTTCATTGTACACTGATGCAAACATATCAAAATACAAAACAAGATTAGATGTTAAAAAGATATTTACCATGGTATAAATAGCTTGACAAAACCTCTGACAGTTGACAAATGTACAGGATATCGTCATACCACCAAGACCTATTACCAATCAGTGTAACTGTTCAGCAGCTGCTGTTTCCATCTTGCCAGCTACTTCCACTGTTTTCTCTGCAGCTGACAATATCTCACTATCCCATAATAATCTGTACAGAGTACATGAGCACAGAATAATAATTCAGTGGTATGTGGTCTCCTCCCAGTTGTATTTGATCTAGCTGAAAATCCACGTGGTGGCAGATCAGGTCTTGCTTCTCAGTTGTTTGGTTTTGTGGGACAGGGTTTACTCTATACATACTAATCTGCTGTGTTGGATAATAGGAAGACATTTAAAACTAGAGGTGATTACTTCAGATCTTCATTTCTTCTAACACCTCTATGGAAATATAACCCAATCTTAGATGATGATATCACCTCTAGTTCCCCCTTTGTGAGGATCTTTTGATTTCATTAATGCCTTTTGGTAATGTTATCCAGTCTTCCCTTCTGACAAATGGTTCCATCACATGAAAAACCCTTTTAAACTCTTGTTAATGCTATCTGTGCTAATGTGCAGTGCAACAGAGAGTCATTCGCAGCTGAGCAGCTTATTTTGTTCCCAATGGAAATTTTGGCATCATTTCAAAAGGCTTTATGTGGCATGTTCTTAGTGGGCGTCCACTTTAAATTCATAAGTCAATATTTCATAAACATAGATGTGCTGCTTATTGAAACCATAACAGTTTTGTAAGCAAAGGTCTTAAAATGGCCCATAAATCCTCTAGTAACCTGTAATGGGCTCCACTTTGATTCTGGCAATCATTTTGTAAGAGAAGATGATACGTTTACGATGACTGAGATCTCATTTATGGAATTGAAGTCTTTAAAGTGAACTGAGCCATTTCAGCAGTTAATTCTGTCTACAAAAACACTCACAGAGCAGCTGAGGTCCACTGGAGAAACACCGAAAATTGCTTCATTAGTATTCTTTGGTCTTCTTTCACAGGGCAATTATTCACCATTAGCTGCTTTTTTGTAGTTTATCGATGGCACAATATAATAACAGCAAAATTATCTTCAATTCAAAGTGCCATCTGTTTCTCTGTGATGGAGGCTTTTACTCCTTCAGCTCGTTGGTTGTTATTAATCCGCAGGGAATCGTCAGGAGGGAGGGGAGGGTGTGTAACAGATCTGAGGGAGTCTTAACTTGGCTTTGTGCAGGAGGAGAGAGCAAGCAGTAGAACGAGAGGTATCTTGGCTGCTTGCTCTTCCCAGAGCTGGTCTGATCCTGTCAGTTTGTGTCCCCCTTCTTTCCTTCTACCTCTTTTTCTTCTGCTCAATCAAACCTGTCTGCCTTCTTCTCTCTACATACCTCCATACTATCTTCCTCCCTTTCTTTCACTCTCTGTTTTTTGCTGTGTCACTCTCTTCTCTGTGTCCAAGTGACTGCTAATTCAGCTACCAAACTCGTACTGCAAATTCTTTTTAGACAGTTAAAACAATATTAAGAGTCTCAAATATTTTCTGAAAGTTGTCATTTTGACATTTTAATACCAAAATAAAGTGCAACTTTTTTCCAAATATTTTCATAGGGGAAAACATTTAGTTTTTAGTTTTTTAATTAAAGCTACTATTTTCTCTACAGCTGAAAGACAAACAAAAAAAATTATCCATGAGCAAACTAAATTAAACAATGCTATTAAAAATGTTATCGCCCAGTCACAACAGCGCCCAGTCACAACAGCAAATTTCAGACCAAAATTGGTTTGCGTCAAATGATTCACCTGTACAAAAATAATTTCGAGCTGTGTGCTTTCACATTCAGTTTTGAATTTTGAACAGACAAATTTCTGCTACTGAGAAATTTCAAACTGTCCTGACAGCGTTGACCTTCGAAGGAACAGACACCCAAACAATCAAAAATGGAGAAAGGATTCATATTAGCTTTTTCATGCCATTTAGCTTTATTGTATCTCTGCTTTTCTGATTGAGAAGTAATGCCAAAAGAGTTTTTCTCTTTGTGCCAACTTTGCCATGAATGAAACTAGTAGCCACAGTCAATGGCCCTCAGGTAGTCACTACATCATCAAGCTTTCTGCACAACCCGTTTCATGAGGATGCACATAAATTTCATTATCACTTCCTGGTGTGACTGAGCACTTAAGGAAAAAAAAATTTAAATAAAATGACAGAATGTCAGTTTCATATATTTAAGGTTGAATTCAAGTTTTCACTTGTGAACATAATCAAGTCCAAAAAGCACATAAGGACTTCTCTGTAAAGGTAACTGATGTTGTACTGAGATAATGTGATAGAGCTGGCCTTAAAACAAATCAGTCAGTTTTTTAGAAGGGAGGCTGTGATTGAAAAAAATGTTTTTTTTTAAAGTAGAAGGATTCCAGTGCTCTCTTTCAATAGCTTTTTCCACGTATAACCTTTAGGTTAGAAAATGGTCTCATGTGTTAAAACCTGTCTTTGCTTGAGCTGATATTTCATTTTTTGAATGTTTTCTCTAGTTTCAAGAGGACTAGTGCTCTATAAACATCAATTTCTTCTGACTTTGCAGTCCTCCATGTGACATCATTGCAATCTTATTTTTCAGATAGTTGATTGTGTAGATTTTATTTGGCAGATTCTGTGCCAGGAAGATGTTTACATTGCTCCTTGTTCTTCTTTTCTCCCTCAGTCTTTAACTGCAGTTTGGTCCAATACCTATTGCTCCATAAATCCTGTTCTGTCAATACCAGCAGCTGTAATGGCCTGTCCTAAACTGCCCAAGTCACTCATACGTGGGGAATTTACATCAAGCCGCTGTAAGACTGCGGGATCTGCAATGGGCCCATATTTCCTCTTCATCACAGATAACTGGAGATGAGCTGACAGCAGTAAGAGCTTCAGTGGTACGATAGATCAACAGTGGGCCATCTGCTTGTCATTTCTGACTGGGGACATAAATGTAGCTCTCTGTCTTTTAAAGTCACCAGTGACCAAGAAGATTCAGATAGGAAGGGTCCAGGAGTTCATCCAGAAGCGAGGAAGGAGAGATGCTGCCAGACAAGGACTCATGCACTTTCATGCATTTTTTTTAAAATCCTTCTTGAGTCGATTTATCTGGCCTGGCTTCTCTGGAAAGCAGCAGATTGTTGTCACTTCACACACACAAATACACACAGTGACTAAACACTTGATATAATTAAAAGGGTTTGATTTTGCCAAATTTCCACAGCAGGGACAATTAGGTTTATTACTGCGATAGCCAGGGGCAGCTCAAAATGTTAACAACCCAGGATCAAAACCACAATTACCTTATTTGAAACGGCAGTCACCCAGCTGGCAAATAATATCTGTAGGCGATGAAAGGCATGAGAGACCACAGCAGAGAATGGCCTCTAGATTAAGTGTGGTGGTGTTAAAAAACTGTGCGGGCTGTGCGGGCTGTGCAGGCTGTTGTTGATGGTATTGGCAGAGCTGGTAGTAAGGAACTGTAAAGGTGAAGCTGTTAAAAAATAATGAGCTGTGTAGGTTTTCCATGTATCAGCTATATGATATCGCGAACCCTCTTCATAGCCTAATAGGCGGGCAACAATACAGTCAGGTCACAATTCTCCATGAAGGTTAAGTACACTCATATTTTAGAATGTTTAACTAAAGTTGACCCATACCACCCACCATCCTTTTGGGGGTGTTTGGCTACATTGGAACAAATCGACTATCATTGATTGTTAGACTCTTGTGATGAAAAGTTTTAAAAGGTTTATTACATTTTTGGACTGGCAGACTACTTGCCGTAGGGAGTAGGGAGACACCAGCTTTTTAAAGGTTCAGATATTACAAAACTGTTTTTACACTTGGCTGAGGTGGAAAAGTCGTTTGTCTGTTAATAATAATAAGGGATAAATAAGACAAATATGGTCTTGACATTGGCAAAGGCTTTGGCTGTCAGTGATCACTCTGAACATCATGCATCACCAAGATCATTGTCTGTCAGTACAACCGTACCTCGCTGCATAAATTTACCTGGTGAAACTAATTTCATTTTTTTAAAACATCTGTTGGCATTTTTGAGGACAAACTACTTCTGCTGTGAGCTTATGTGTTCTTATGTCTGCTCAGTGAAAGGTGATAACCTCGCAGAGTGCCCAATAAAGTCATAGCTCCTATTTCATATAAGTAATTGATTTATACTTTGGATAAAATACATGTTTTTAAAGCCAGATTGCATTGGAAACTACTGGACTGCCATAACAGACACAGTCCTATTTTACACGCTGATGGTTCTCTGCCCTCCAGCAGGATTATTTTTGATTTAAACAGAAACACCTTGTTAATCTATTTGGATAGCAGGCTGTCTTTATTTACGGCAATGACATGCTCTGCTGCTTCCCAGCAGGAGGAAACGGCTTCACGGGAGAAACGGATCATGGGCCCACAATGCCTCTGACAGATCTGCTCTGGCACTAACATGACAGATGAGATTTACAGAGTAGTTTGCTGTGATTCCTTGAGCATCTGGATTTAAAACCGCTGAAGGTGGTTGAGTTGATTGTGTTGTTGGGGGTGTTGGCAAATCGATTCAGCTTCAACTTTCTCTTCACCATCCATCTCAATGATAAAGAGGAATGTGTGTGATGGGTTGTTTTTTGAAATTAGGAAAAAAAACAAAACAGGTCTCTTCCTCTTCCTATTTTGTGCTCTGTGCCCTGGCAGGTAGAGATAAAATGTTTCACGTGGATTGATAGATAGATGAAGTGTGAAATCATTTCCTGTCCCTTTGAGCTGTCATAACAAAGGTGGGTTTACCAGCGAGGTAAACTGATAAGAGCTCTACAGACCTGTCATCACACAATAAAAGAACAAGTCAGTCTAAATCAGAGCAGCCAGCAAGAGAATGTAAATTGTATATTCATTCAAACCGATTGTAAATTCACAACAGTGGCAGACCTCGAGTAGTGAGAGGTGAGAGTCCAGTAATCTTCTAAACCATAAAGAGAAAAGACCCGATCTCAGTTTGGTCTCACAAGGCCAAGAAAACTGGAACTGTAGTTGAATTTATAGAGATTTATTGCATTTTTTTCTGTATTTAGTGTTGTGTATGTTCCTGTATATCTTTCACACTGAATTGAATCAATAGAAAAGCAGATTTGCTAATGCACACAGATCTGAAGACAAAATAATATGGTCCGTTTTATGGCTGAAACTAATCAAAAACCCAAGATAACTGGGAAGACAAAGTTTTGCATTTTCATTTAAAAAAATAATTTTAAAAAATTAACCAACTGTTGTAATAGTTGCCAATTTTCTATTGACTGGCTAATTTAATTGACTAATTGGTTCTGCTCTATAATTAGGTTTTACAGATGGTGGAAAATAACAATAAGAACCAGTAAAATGTTCTGATGAGTTGATTGAATGTACAGGATACTTTGGCTGGTAAATTCATTAAGCATAAATTCATTAAGCTCTACTGAAATTGTTGCTGTGAATGACTTCCTTTAGCCAGATGTTGACACCATGACGTCACTTCCCAGTTGATTCCCAGAAGCTTTAGCAGAATTTGACAAACAGAAAATCAATGTGAACATCAGGCTTTGTTGTCAGTCAAAGAATCAAAGAGTGAAAGTGGTAACACAGAAACCAATTTCTAAAGACACAAGATCAGGAGACCAGAATCAAATGCAGAAGGAAGACAGGCTGGGGTTTTATGTATAAGATATCTTATACATCTTCTTGACTGGAAAAATTCTGTGTTATTATGGTGATGCTGCTGCTCTCTCCACCTACACACACTTAAGGCAACAAGTTCAGACTCCTCTGGGGGTTCTCAGAAAGATCTCTATGCATGTATGAAGTCAGTAACTGAGGTAAATGAGGCAGGCTGAAGGAAAAAAGGAAAAAAAACAGTCAAAACAATTCCATCATAATATACCAAACAGCACAGAGTGATGGGGAGGATTTTTTGTTAGCTACTGAGGGTGGCAGGTAGATAGGAGATTTGAGTTCCAGACTGCAGGAATATAATGTAAAAAAGTGAAGTTCTCCATTGTGCAAGGTCCCAAAACCCCAAATGCTAAATGACCTCCAGTGTGAATGTTATTTAACAACCTAATTTATATGGTGTCAACAGTAGGTCTTAGTTGTTGACCTTTCATTTGTTTGATAAAATTCAATACAGAAGACACATGAAACACATTTTGTGTTGTAAAGTCTCATGCATAGCTGACCTGAATTTACTTCCTGATGTGTGTTATGAAAATACAATGCAAGCTCTTCCAATCTTCTTGGATAAATAAGCATGACTTCTGAAATTTGAGGTTTTAATAACCCAGTGGAATCAAAGCTGGAGCCAGGAGATGAGATAATCCCACCAGGACTCAGATCTGGAGAAGATAAACCACCATGTCATCCCAGTTCTTGCCCAAGGCACATTCATTTGTGTTTACACGATCCTCGGTGAGAACAACAAGCCGGCATGCTCACCTCAGAAAATGAGATGAAAGTGATTACATCTTGAAGAATACATTGCAAGAATTACCTCGCTGCTTAGCCGCTGCCGTTTAGCAGGCAAACGCTTCCAATTATCCAGAACATGCCCCGCCGGTTAAACTGTGCAATTATCAGCTAGATGGAGTCATCACCCCAGCAAGGCTCGGAGGGTGCGGTCCTCGTCTTCCCATGCCTCTCCTGATTTATTAACCTCTCAGAGGTAGTCGGGAGCAAACAGTAGAAGTCAACTTTCATGAATCATTGTTACTAGAAGACTTGGAAGTGCAGGAGTTTTGCTGCTGCACAATGTAATACAAAAAGTAATTATTCGAAGTGGCCTTTACACTGCAGTGACACAACACAACAATGCACAACATAACTTTTACCCAAATGACAATGAGTGCAGTAAACAAGTCTGAACAGAAATGAAATGAAAACAGATCAGACAAACATGTTATCTCTGGACCGAGATCTGTTTGTGCACAGACTGCAGCAACCAGTCACACCAGCAGACAAGTGGCAAAGAGAGACATGGCTTGGTTGTTTTGTGCATAAGAAGAGGCTTCATTTACCCAGGATGCATGGCAGATTTTAGTGCTATTTAAGGCAGCCAGGGAGTGGATTAATTGTTAGATGGACAGAAAATTAATAGCCAACTACCTTGATAATCAATAATTTTTTAAATTTTAAAGCGAAAATACCAAACCACCTCTGGTTCCAGACTCTCAGATGTTAGGATTTGCTGCTTTCATATAACCGTCACTTAAATATCTTTTGGTCTTGGAGTGTTGGCTAGACAGAATAAGCAATTTGATAATCTATCTTAGTCCCTGAGAAATTGTGATGGACCCTTTTCCCGATTTTTGACTGTCATTTTGTCAGCGAGTTGGGGATGTGCATCGGGGTCGGCTCTGACTGAGGCGGAATATGTCGCTTGCTGTGGTGGAGTGTTATATCAGTGTCATTTTGTAAAGGGCTGTATGGAGATAGTGAACGCTACAATCCAGACCCTTCTGCAAGAGAAAGTGCCCCTGCACTAAGCCCTATGTTCCTCTAGCCTCTTGAGCCCATGGTGACCACCATGTAGTATCAATATGAGAATAAACACTGTGTCTCGGAGTCTACTTGTAATACAGATGACAAAATTGATGGTGAAATCCATGTCGCATCACACCGGTTAATCACATGACTTCTGCCTAGCCAGTAAATGCCTATGGAGCACTGGGGAGTCAGCAAGCTCACACATCACACCTCCCTTTCCACGCATGGAACTACTGGGGAGACATGGGTGGGAGCTGAGAAAAAAATAAGTGAACCAGGGCTCTGCCATATCAAAGCCCTTTTAAACATAGAACAGCGACATTGGATCGTTTGTTGTTCTTGTCATAGTCTTTCAACAATCCCCATCTCCCTCTCTCTTCTACCATGGTCACAAATAGCACACAATGGCAGCTAATTCTGAGGACACATTTTCTCTCCATTTTAGCCCTCATTCCTTTTTCCATGACAGAATCTATGCCACTCAAAAATAGCCTTTTAAATTACATTTTTCCAGAACAACATAGTGATTTGATCTAAGTCTAAGGAATTAAAGGTAGCTTTTGTGACCCACTATTTTAAGCTGACCAGTTGTCTGGCAACAAAAATGTGAGTTTGGCTGTACACATCTTTTTCACAGCAGACATTTTGACTCGCCGCAGCTGCCATAACAGGAGAAGCAAATGTGTAACTAATGACATTTACAATGGCTCTGTTCTATTTAAGGGTCCTGTTAAGCTATACCAGCATGCACAGTGCACAGGGCTTGAAACTGGCAAAACTAAATGGTATGCAGCCATTGTTATGTTATGAGTGCCACCTCTACCTTTCGTGCTGTGACATGCAAAACGTCCGCCGTGAAAAAAAGGCTGCCAATAATGGTGGCCACAGAGAGCAGGAAGGGACTGAACAGAGGTTCAACCAGCTGAGGCTCATCAGAATAAGCCTTTTTTCTCATTCCTGATCAGATGTCGTGTAAAGCTGTGATTCACAGTTTTGTAGTGTACTGACTGAATAGGGGAGGAAGAATAAGGGAATAAGAACATTGTTGTGTGGGGTGCCCCCATAGCCGAATGGTTGGGGCGCGTGAGCAGCTGGTCCCCGGATCGACTCCTGGTCTGGCCGGATCTTTACTGCGTGTCATTCCCCCACTCTCTCTCCCTGTTTCCTGTCTCTTCTCCACTATCCTGTCTAATAAAGGCAAAAAGCCAAAAAAAATATAATAAAAAAAAAAAGAACATTGCTGTGAAAGTGGCATCAATAGATTTAAATGGCTGAGTGTGGTCTCCATCTCTTTTTGTCTTTCACCCTGTGACTCTGTCTTATTAGTCCTCGTGATTCCTCGTCTTTGCACGGATCTCTCTCTTCTGTTTCTTTGCCTCTTTTGCCTCTCCCTTGGTCCCCTTTTCTCTCCCACCGGATTTCTCTCTTGTCTCTCTCGCTCCAGGAACTCTTTGCTTCATTTAAATGAGCTGCTCATTAGCAAAGCAAAGAGAAGACCAGCCAGCCAACCTCCTGCCTACTGCAGCCAGTTACACTCTTAGGTCTCTCACCCACTCTCTTTCTCTCTTCTCATACTCTCTCTTTCCCACACTCCCTATCTTATGATGACTTTATTAGCATGATAAACACACTTGGGTTACTAAAGCACACATGGATATTACTAAAAATGAACAGGAAACATAAAAACCTTACACGGTCAGTTACACCACTGCATATCTCAGCTGCATTGTTGGGCTGGGATGGATTTATGTTGCTGAAAGGGTCATTTCACCCAAACAGAACATATTTTTTTCAATTACCTCTAGTGATATCTAGGCATATAGATATGCATACAAACATAAAAGCAACAAAAGTATCTCTTCCCACTGATGAACGCCTCTCAGGAAAGAGTTACTTAATCCAGTTCATTCAACATATCAGATAACAGATTTTTGTATTGTGTCTCTGACAAAGATCTATTTTATATGCATATATTTTGAAAAAACTGTCAATCCATACAGGGTGTACCCCACCTTTCGCCCAATGACAGCTGGGATAGGCTCCAGCCCCCCCGTGACCCTTAACAGATAAGCGGTATAGATAATGGATGGATGGATGGATGGATATTTTGAAACAGCTCATTCAGATCATGAAATAAGAGTATGTTTTCGCTCAGTTATTTGGAGGAAAAGACAAGTTTCTGTCAGTGATTTAATGTAGGGTGCTGGGGGTGAAGGTGATTATTATTATTTTTTAAAATTAATTAAACCCTGAAGTGCTGTTTATGAACCACGCACTCTTTACAATGTTGTAAATGTGCATGTAAGTGACTATAAAAGAAATATGCCCATCAGAGAGCTCAGTATGATGCTGACAATGCTTGCCTTTTGTCTGATCAACAGTTCAAGTCACAAAGATGCTCAAGCTACAACAATATAAACTGGAAAAAAGCAGCAAATGCTCACATTAAGAAAAGGACCTGGAGAAATATAACATTTCTGACTTAAATGATGAATTGATTGTTAAAGTTAAGGTTCAGAATTCTTTCTTGACCTTAGAAAGTGCAGCTGACAAAATAGTGGCATTATTTATTTATTTATTTTGCTTTAATTCAAATAAGTGGGAGTTTTAATGATTGTGTCATTAAAATTCCTCAGACTATAAATCAGTCACTCTGTAAGACATGTCTGCTGTGTACCACAGACTTACACACGTTTAAACAGACGTTTTATTTCCCTCAACACATTATGCATGTAGACTTAGCCTTTAGTAGACCTGATGTGGGTGGATGGATTCCTAGTTGCCCTCATATGCTGGAGATGTTAAAAGTTTACACTAGAGGCAGGAAGTAGGCTGGTGCACTTCTGTCCAGGTCATGCTCTAATATGTAATTACTAATATCCAGGCTTTTGGTATGTAAAGATCGACAGTACTGTGCAAATACCTGACGTGTTTGAATATAGAGTGTGTGTGAAAGCATTTGTATTACTTTGACCTGTAAGTCACAATATCTATGGAGTGCTGTTAAATGTAATCTTTCAGAAAATAATGGAGGGATACAGAGAGGCCATTGACACATACACAAACGGTGTCTGTAGCTATAGAAACAGCAAACAGCAGCTGGAACTTTGTTATTTTTCTAAGTTTGTGACCTTGACCATATTTCTGTTAAGTTTAACTCATATCACGGCTGTACATACGTCTCTCAATTCTTTAAATGCATTAAGCTTAAATCAGGGAAGATTAGGAAAATATGTGTCTTGTCACGTACTGGGATACATCATATATGTTCTCCCACTCCTCCGTCAATTACGCAGGCGACTGTGTGAAAACATGACTAATGAGTCACAGATCACCTCAGCAGGGTTTCAGTCATGCATGCAGGCACGCGCTCGGCATACTGAAACAGTTCTTATAATGTCACAGAGAAGCTCCGCCGGGGCTTCAATCCCACACATCCACCGTCTGTAGGCACTGACATCAGCACTCAGTATACACTACATGAATGCCTTCAATCTGTTTGCCATCTCCTGAGGCCTGCACAGGGTGGAGAAATACCAGCAGCTTCCAGCTAAATGCAAGAGAACTGTTGATGTCGTCTGTGACTGGTGAGACGGCACAATTTCAAATAATTCTATGCTAACAAAACAAATTCTCCACCTTTGTTATGATTACATGACAAAGACCTACAGAAGTGAAAGCACACATCTGTCATCGGTGATGTTCAGCACAGTTATTATTCGGAGCTTAAGAGTTGTAATTTACTTTCTTAAGACAGCTCACCTGCCTTCAGCAAGCCCTGTTCACTGCTTTTCACTTTGTGAGTTTCTCAGTTTGCCTTTTCAGAAAAAGAAATTAATAGACTTTTGCAGAAAACAGTTCTTTTTCAGTGACAAATTAAAAGCTGCTGGAGAGAGAGGACTGAGTTTCCTTTTCTTTGATTCATTTCTCCCTGTTGTCATTGTTGACTGTGCAAAATGGCAGCTCCTCTATTTATTCAGAAGAACCTGATCAGCGTACTGGGTGGCAGGTGCTGTTATTGGTACTTGAACGACAGTCATTCACTTATTTAACGGGGCTCTTAAAACTTTGCACACGCTTCTTCTGTTAAATAACTTTGCTGTGTCGTCATGATGAAAGCAAATTAAATTACAGATGATGCTAGTTTTCGATGAACGTAACAGTTGTGTTGCCTTTCTGTTGCTGTTTGTTTCCTAGTAGCTATAGCTACAATTTGAATTTATTTATAGTCAAGCAGCAAAAACCTCCAGACATATATTTTTACTCATTTTACAAGAGAAATCAACCAAACCACATCCGTTGTAGCATAAACATCCTGTTTACAACAAGCCAGTATCTCCAATTTCAGATCACATAAGAAACAATGATAATAGAACTGAAGGCTGGAGGACATGTGTGGGAAATGTAGTGTTTGTGTTTGTATAAAGAGCATATTATGCAACATGTACTGGTGTGAATATTTAAAGGTGAGAACACATAGCAGAGGCAGACAGATGTTGCTTGATGATGAGGCAGAAGCGGAGAGAGAGCAGAGGCGATGATTTCTGTTTGTGTATAAAAGAGGGAAAGGGAAGGGAGAGAGAGAATCACACCCCTAGACTTTTCCATTAGTGGCTGTCATGTCTCATATTTGTCCATTTGTCAACAGTGAATGAGAAGGGACGCTACATGTGCACACACATACACTGGATCAATTCCAACTGAAAGTTCGATCCTTCTTGTTTCTCTGCTTGTGTGGACATTTTTGCGAGTATTAATGTCAAGAAGAATCTGAAACAGTGGTGAGGCCAGCATTCAGTATTCATTTAACTGTGTCCACTGTCTGAATGAAGATAATTGTTGCAGACCTCATCAAAGCTGATTAGTTTTTTGCTACTGACCAAATTATTTGAACCTTTCTCACTTTAACCTCTTTTCTGCACATCTGTCCTTAAAAGATGAAAAAAGAGAATTAAGACCATCAGGAATGTATATTGCATAAAAATGAAAGCTAGTGTCTTTATTTACAAAATCAACACAAGTGGCTGGACTTAGGCAGTTTATGACACATGCACCATGATGGTCATAATTTTACAGTTAGATTTTTTTTTTTATAGTAACTTCCCTCTAAGAGCAGAGCTTGTGTGGTAATGGAACACCTGAAGTGCTCTCTGCAATTCGCCTGCATTGCTTATTGTGCTTGATTATGATTATTTGTCTCCATGATTGCATCTTCTGTCAGCCTCTTGAGTGTGTTCAGCCACAGCAGGCTGTCTAATTGAGGCCAAATGCGTCAGCTCTGGAGAAACTCCTCATCCCTCCGTGTTATTCTGATCTGTCAGAGAGGCAATGACTGACGGATTTCATTGTGTCGGAGATGGCAAATATTTAAATTCTCCCCCTGACTTCAGTGCTTTGACAATGAGGAAAATAAAATCGCAGAACACGTACACACGAACACACAAGTCTGTTGTTTGCTGTTTCTCACTGGATAATGACTTTGTTTCTGCCAGTGCATATGCACTGAAAAACACATCCCTTTGTGACCACATCACAGTACAAAAGAAAAGGATAAACAGATATTTAAAAAAAAACAACCTCTGACTAATGAGTCAGGAGTGTGAATAATAGAAGAGTCAGTGTTCTCTGAAAGTAGTCTGATGCCACTCCTTAATTTGACCAGAAGTAAATGTAGACATTTAGCAGAGGACTGTAGGAGGTCCATGCCTGAGTTCAAGTTTTAATCAACCACCAGCTGATTACACCCACATTTCTTGAGGAAAAAAAGCAGGAAACTGGTTACCCTTAACAAAAGGAAAATATAAAGATCTACTTTTAAGAGTCAAAATCTTAGTATGTATTGCTTAAGGGTCTCCCATTGGATTGTCAAATAAATGCACTTACTTGCTCATCCTTAACCTCTTTGAAGTGGAGGGTATGATTTGCGTCACACCTTTTAGTAGTGAAATAAATCTGTCAGCCCGTAATGCCCAGACATTACACAGCTACTGCTGCATCAGCTTGTCTTACTCTTGCCCTTACTCACTGCCCTTTTCTGGTTCGTCCGTCAGGTGTAGGTGTCTCTTAATGGGTTTTGAAATGATGGTCAATGGGAACAGTGGAGGTCTTGCCTCACAAACATTAAATTCTAAGTTTAATAAAGAATGTAGAGTAATCCAGTTACTGTTGTGCACATACATGATTGCAACCCAAAGGCACCGTTATATATGCTGTTTCTTGTCCATACGCGTTAAACTGTGGCAGAAATGTACAGTTTCCAAGATATTTCATGAGCATTTTGCACAGTTATATAGAGGAAAAACCACAAGGGAATTTTTGCTCAAATTTACAGGACCTTTTCAGTTTTATGACCCTATATCTTCTCACAGATCCTGTTTTATACGACACTTATCCGACTGGACACTAGACAGAAAAATCAGTGCGAGGCGATGGTGTTTTGACCAGTGGGAGGGCTGACTTACAGGACAAGACTCCTCACAATAATGTAATGTTACTCTGCAGGATGTCCGACTGTAACAACAAATAAATATTCCAAGCACATTCTCCTCTTCCTCGCCCACACGTTGGCTGGCGGGTTCCAGCGAGGTATTCACATGTGGGGGGAGTTGTGTGGTCATTCAATGTAGAAGAAGGTTGACAAGCTGTCAACTGAAGTAGGTAAATAGAATTATGACCACAGATTCCTAGTGATGTCTCTTGCGGTGCTGCTTTGTACATAAAGTGGGTCATGGAAAAGTTGTTGAAAGCTGAGATATTTTAGTGCTGTAATTAAAAATCAATTCGGTCTCGGAGTGCTAAACAGATTGTGTTTCACCATGAACTTCTTCCCCTGATTTAACCATGTCATTATTTGTTATAAAGCTCTACATCCTGTTAGTGATGTTTCTTTATTCTCACCTGCTCTGCTGGGTGCTTCAGTCTCCAGAGAGGAGATTTGTCTTCCTGCACACACAAACACATGTACACTAACTCTACACACACATACTGTTCTCCTCTTCTGTTGATATGACAACCGTTTCCAGGGAGACGGAGCAACCGGTTCGTGTGGGAGCCATGGCTCTGCCTCAGCACTTTGTGTGTGTGTGTGTGTGTACGCAAACACACACTCAGGCATATGTAATCACAGGCACAGAGAAGCACACACAGACAGGAGCTATAAAGAGACACACAGACAAACTAACACTTATAATCACAGAGAGCTGGATGCTGAACACTGACACCAACGCATCACGACTGTTTCTTCAGACTTGGAATCATATCAGTCAGTCCAGATACTAAGCTAACTTTGCTTACATTTATAAAGGTGTTTTACCTGCAGGTGTATTATTGTTGACAGCAGAATTTTGGCAAGTGTAAAGAAAGTAAAGAACGCTTAATGATACTAGATGTGCACTTGAACGTTGATAAGATGTCAACTTTGAAAACTAAATTTGAAATAAGAAACTTCTTATATATATAAAAATCGATACTAATTACACTGTCTTGTAACAGGGAGATCAGAAGAAACAGAAAAACACCTGTTGCTCTGTGTAACTCTTTGGTGAGCAGGTACAACTCTAACTGAGTGATAGTCATGGCTCAACTGGCTGAATCAGGCCCAGCAAGTTCAAGAGTACTGAACTGTAGATCAGTTAAGACGACTTAGTCATTAAAAACCAGTGTTCTCATCTGTGACATCCAGCCAGGAAACTTTGAAAATATCAAGAATTATGAACAGTTTTGTGCAACAGCAATTTGTGGGCTTTGAGGACCGCTTAACTGCTTGGACTCAGAGCCAACAGAATTTAATTACTACCGTGGGCTGCAGAGGCTACTGTTGCTCAGTCACATTGTGTTGTTTTAATGTTTGATGTCCGCTTTTCCCAGAAATCATCAGAAACACAAGTATTTTACCATTCTTCCATCTGTACCAACCTCTTCATAAAGTCTGCCCTAACTCAGGATCATTCTTCCATAGTCCACCTATCTGACCTCGAGTTATGTTACAGTTACTCTAAACGTGGCCAAGCCTTGTTTTCTGTGAATGCTGCATGCAGCCCCTGTGTTCCATAATCTATCACCAGTCAAGCTTGGTCGTAGCATGTAGGTGGTCCTACACTTTCTGCTGTCAGCAGTGGTCATCATTCGCTAAATATTGCTTTTACTGCACAGTATTTAATGATGACATAAACTTGCACCATTAAAGACTAGGGGTTGGTGTAATTTTCAATGCTAGCATGACACCTGGGCTTTACAGAGCAATACGTTTTTGGATGCTTTGTTGTTCTACCATATGTTTTTTAAGCAGGGATCCAAAGTATTATAATGAAAACCTGGCATTGTATTCACAATCAACAGCAGTATGTTAGACTCAGAATTAGTGTAGCCACTTTGTCTACTCTTCTGAATAGAATTAAAGGCTCAGTGTCAGAGGTCGCCTCACTCACCCTAAATCTTATTGTCTCTCAGAGGAGGAAGGATTTATTTCAGTGAGGTGGCATCCGCCGCCTAAGGTGAGTGGAAGTTTTTCAGCACTTGGGAGACCCACAGGGCATCAAATAACCAATGGAAAGGTGGCAGTTCTCAGGGTTTGTTTTTTCATTTCTTTTTGCTTTTATTTTTATTTAGTTTTTGGGATGATGAAGTTGGATTTTGTCTTTGCCAGAGGAAAAGAGAAATTGATTCTAGCAGACTCTGGAGAGCTGCTACTATCTCTTGAAGGATCGTATATGCTGCTGCTAAGAGACTGGCAGTGACTTATTTGTATCATCTTGCAAATACACATACATGTGAACACACTTTACAAACCCCACAGACCTTTGTTTCATGTTGAGTTGCTTATTTTCAATTCAATTAAGTTTATCACCTTGGCTCCAAAATTGTTTTTCTCCAAATTTGCAGCAATTGCTTTTGTTGTTCTCTGATGTACATGGACCAATAAAGACACTGAGCAGGTAGAACAAATTATTGATCCCTATATTACCCACATTAATCAAGCAGCTGTAATAGTTAATTACTGTGAGAAGGTGTTAGAAAGAAAGCAGGGTTGTTAGCTTTATTGTTCTCAGTTTCTCTTCTTTAGACTGGTCGGCTATTTTCTCTTCCTCCCTTTTGTTCAGCTTCTCCTCAGTTTCCATCATTTACACCATTTCATGATCCACCTTGTTGTATAATTCTAGCTATCGAAGACCAAATTAATTTAATATGCAATACAAAGAAGAAGCCAGAATAATGACAGAGCAAGATGAAAGAGACGTGTAAATATAAACTGACTGAAAAGATGAATCTGTGTTTCTATCCAGACTCTTCTAGATTCAGATCAAAAGCTAAAATCATCTCAGACTTTACGCCTCTACAGAGTTCATCTGGAAATGACAAGAGCGATTCAAAGACCCTGTGACTCTTAAAAGAACCATCATTAATAAATGTTAATTAATTGCACCAAGTTTGGTAATATGACCTGCTTATCTTATGAACCATTTATTAATTATAAACAGCTGTTGCAGTTTACAAAGGAGGCTGACACCATGCTTTTTGTTTATGTTTTACAGATAATTTCTTAATCATTCATGAATTTGTAATCAAACATTTGACAGGTTCAAACTGACTCAGTAATGACAAGCACTAAAGATATCAAACTGATTCAATACACCTCTAGTGTTTAATTATTATATAGTGTACTTGTGTGTCCTTTATTGTAATTTTATTATCACACAGCGTGTATTATACAAAGGATAAAATGAAGAATGAGCTTACCTTTTTGACGGCATTAAGTATTTACCATTGATTAATTGATTAATTAATAAAGCTATCAATATGTCATCAGCACAGAAACAACAATATGATGATTACTGGCTGAAAACTTTTTCTTCAATGGAACTTGACCTCTTCATAACTACCAGAGGTCAATATATCATTGGCTGTGTCCAAATCTCTCTTCCTATACTTACGCCTAGTGCACTCCATCTTGTCTCTAAATGTAGTTCTGTAAGATTGTGGTTGCATGTTTGGGTCCTGATGAAGAACCATCAGTTTCTAAACTTTTGCACAGAAATCACGCCTCACATTATTAAGCTAGTGTCTGTGCCCAATGTGCCATGTCTACGCCACCACATCATTACACCAACTGCAGCATGTGCACAAGTCTGCAGATTCTACAGGCTAGAAAGTAATGTGATATAGAATAATCCATTACTTGCTACAGTACGTGCACAACAGGGAGAAGCTTATATACCACAACACAAAATGACGATGAATGAATGAAGTGTCTGGAATCTTAATGTACTGTGTATTTATAGTGAGATTGTAAAAAGACAAGGCAATACAACACAAACTAAATCACACAGCTATGAGTAACATCAATATATGATTCATATAACCACCTATAAATTAAGGCAAAGAGTGTATCACTGTTAATATAACAATACAACTACCTTTATGCTCAGCAGTCTGGTTTAGTGTACATCTACATTCGTTTTTAAAGTGCAAATGTTCTCCATTCTCAGAGTGTTTATAATATTACCACTATATCAGTACATCATATTGATTTAGCAACCTAAGCATTTAGTCTGCACACTGGCTATTGTAGTTAGTTCATTTTTGTCACATCTCAGGCAGGTGATTTACATACAAATTTTTGGTTGCACTGTCACAAACACTCCCCTTCCATTTTTTTTTTTATTCTTCAATCAAGGTTTATCTATGAATGATAGAAACTTAGCCCAAGTCCAAATATGGATCCTTCATCAAACACCAGACCTCGTGTTGGCCTTGAAACCTCTCAGTGTTTGATTTCATCCCGTTTCAGCCTCTTTTTAAAGTAGCTAAAGTTCCTTTCTGGATGTTTACAGATGTAATGGCTTCTCATTTGCACGATGATGATGACGGATTCTCTTTTTTCTTTAAATGGAAAATACTTCACTGCGCTTTTGATTTCCTCTCAATACTTTCTCTCACTGTGCTGCTTTGCTCCTATTGTCTGTCACCATAATTTCCAGGCTTGTGTGTGTGTGTGTGTGTGTGTGTGTGTGTGTGTGTGTTCAAGCAACACACAAGTATCTGCTTGTGGGTGTGTTTATGTGCTTGTTGGCATGTTCGAATGCAGGTTTTGAGCTACTTGACTCCCGTCACTGAAGCCAGCTACACTTAGGAGCTTTTACACACACACACACACACACACACACATACACATACACACACTTGTGAGCACACAATTCTCCTCATGTACACTGCAGACTGCCAGTGATCATAGATTCTACAACTCGACCCTGCAGAGATGGAGTTCAAAATGCAGCTGATGTCTCTCTCTCCCATACACGTGCACGCACACACATGCACACACTCATACGCACACACACACATACACATACACATAATACAAACACCCACACTTAGGGGCGATGCTTCAAGCCTTTCTGTGTGTCCTGATTGGGCTAAAAGTGATGGCTGCGCTGCCGAGGATTTAATTAGTTCTTGTTGGCTTGTCTCTGCTTGTTCCTTTGATCAATTAGATCATCATCCATTCCAGGTACACACACACACACACACACACACACCCCAAAGTACACTTGGATTTGCAGCAAACATGTAAGTACAAACACTATCCATTGCTTTACCTGCAAATTGTCATCACTGTCAAATATACTGATACAGAGGTGAATAAACATACACTGTATAGGTTTTTATCTAAAACATTCCACAAATTATATTTTTGATGCTGTTAAATATGAAAAGTTTTCCATAAGTAAAACAAATTCTTCCATTATACACATGCTGGACATTTATTAGCTCTAGCTCACACACTAGCACAGTCTAGTACAGTACTTTATGAAAGTTAGAAAGTTCTGATTTTGTTGAAACTGGATGTTGATTGTGTTGCAGTTGAGCTGTATTACATTTTACAGACAGACATTGCTGTTAGCCTAGCCTCAATGGGGAGAACAAAATAATCAAAAGCATTTGTTTTTAGATAAGGGCACCTGATTAAAAAGAAAATATGTGAATTCAAATCAAATCTAAATGTTTTAAAAACTCTATCAGCTGTGCAAAATAAAAAGGTAAATCCAGGACTTTTGTTTGATATAGATCAGACTGTTTGTCCAAAGCAAAAGACTGAGGTTACAAGAAGCAGTCTGAAGGCATGGACAATGAATCCGTTTACCCTGCCATATCCACCCACCTGACTCCACTAGAAGACACCCGTAGGTGGGGATGAGCACTTACTTTTAAAGGGAGAGGTTAACTGGAGGAACGGTGGTAGAAATGGAGAGGAGTGTTTTCTGTTACATTCATCAGGTGAAGAAAATATATCAAGAAAATATAGAACACATGAGCACCAACACACAATTTTATAGTCATTAGTCCACACACAAACCACACACACACACACATTGCTATAGTCATTTTGCTTTGTTACTTGCTTCACAGTCTGATTTCATTGGTTAAATATAAATTTGTCTGTCACACACACTTGAAGCAGAAGCATAGCTTATAAACATTAATATCACACACACTCACACACACCACATCAAATGAATGTGAGGCTCTCTCAGTCATTCTAATCACAGTGTAAAGTCTTCATCAGCCACAGCAGATATTGGCTCATATCAATCATTTCAAATGTGCTCTACTCTCATGCCAGCTATCATCCTGCCAGAGTACGCTTTGTTCAACAAAAAAGCAATGAAGCTCTTTAAATCCACACGAAACAATTTAGTTCTGCCTGTAGCTCCCTGGCTCTTGTTTTCATCACCGCACAGGATTACTGTGAGTTATTGTAGAAATATCAAGCATTGTTTTTTTTGTTTTTTTTAGATTACAATTCAGTGGGTAGTGCTATGTTGGCACTGAAGGTTCAGAAACAGACTGCCAAAACATGAAGATGAGAATCTGTATCATTATATTTCATTTTCCTTTCATGTTAGCAGTCCAAATTCTTTCTGGTTTGTGGTGGGGGACCTGCATTGACACGTGTGGGTGAGATTTGAATTTGACTGGATGTAGTTGTGTTCTTATACAGCATTCACAAAGACACAAGGACTTTAATTGTCATCTCAACAAAGTTGCATTTGCACTTTTACAGTGCAATGCTACATATGATGACATGACATGACATTAAGGCCTTGGCAAAAAAAGTTGTGTAATTTAAAAGTTGTGCTGCTATTACAGCTCTGACCCAGTTCTGTGGTGTCTGGCACTGGGACATTGGCAGTGGATCCTTTAAGTCCTGGGGATTGCACGGTGTGGCCTCTATGGTTCTGGCTTGTTCCAGATTATCCCACAGATTCTCAGTTGCATTAGAATCTGGGGAGATTCAAGGCCAGGTCAACATGTTGATGTTGCTAGAGACATTTCTGAGCAGGTTTTTTGGTGTGGTGGGAGCATTGTCCTGCTTGGGTAGACCCCTGCAATTGGGGAGTGCTGTTTCCACAGGGCGTGTGTTTGGTTTGCAACAATGTTTAGGTCCCAAGATTTCCCAGCAGAACACTGTTTTGTAACCAGATGATCAATCCTATTCACTTCATCTGTCAGTGGTTTTAATGCTGTAGCTGATAGGAGTATATAGACAGTGTATAAGTGAAAGTGTGAAGAAAGCTGTATTTGCATGCACTTCTGCTCTTCTTGTCATTTCTATTCTAAGCAAAGCCCATTAGAGCCTGGCTCCAAAAAGTCCTTCAAAAATAAAGTTAATGAGATAATAAAGTCAACCTTTGACTTTGTACGTCGGTGTTTGCTCAGCACTTTTCCAACAAAGTGTGAACAGACAGAAGCCAAGTGACACTGAGCGGCTGTGAAGGACTCGTAGAATGCCTGGCTGAGCTTTTACACCCAAACAAGCTTCATGTCACAGCAATGTTGACGGTTCTGAACCAGAAAACGCATCCAGATCCAATGATAACATCTCTTGGGGGCTGTCAGGAATGTCCGCTAACTGACCCCCTCTACATTGTGTTTTGTTTGGCTCTGGGGGGTATTTTTGTCAGCCTCAAAAGACAGACTGAAGTGTCTGTGAGCAATGGGGAAGTGCAGTGGAAGGATTTTTCTGCTCACTTTCTGCTCATGTGGTCAGGATCTGTTTCAAGAAGCTCTGTCAGTAAATTGGAAAATATATTCAGTCCAGCAAGACAAACCGAGTCAGTCACAGAGTGCTCAGTGCAGTGTAATTATTATGGTGAAAACACAGTATGGTTTATGCAGTACCCAGTCTGTGAGCAACAATAGTTTTTGGCTCATTTGGAGCAAAGCTTCAATTCCTGCATCAACAATACAACAGCTAATAGCTGAGGTTGAAGACTGATAAAACTAAAGCTATGTTCAGATAAGATAAGATAAGATAATCCTTTATTAGTCCCACAATGGGGAAATTTACATTGTTGCAGCAGCATAAGTGATTGAAAAGATAAAAAAGACATAAATACGAGTAAAGGCAAGATAAAAAACAAGATAAGGCTATAAAAATATACACAACAGTATAAACATGACAATGTAATAAAAAATATTAACAAATAACAGATATGGTAAAGATTAGCTCTCTCGGGTCCTTGAATTGACCATGAATTAACTTGCAAATGTTTTGATGTTGATTACATTCCAGTTGTTAATTAGCAATGACGGTGAAATGAAGTTGTCATTTACTTTCACGGTGACCCTGCTTTCCTTAAACTTACCCAGTCTATTTTTGCTGAATTTTCCTGGAAGTTAAGCCTTTAGAGAAGAAGAACAAACTTGTTTCATTTTATGTGGAGGTGGACATTGGTGTACTTGGAGTCTTTCCATGTAGAGAAGAAGAAATAATTTAAGGTCTATTTTCTGTTAACTTGTTCTAAAGTCTTGTCATGCCACACATGCAGTCATGAGCAAACCATCTTCACCACTATTGATTTTACTTCTAATACATTTTTTTCAATAAGAGCTTTTTGGGAAGTTGCCACCTATGATATCAGAGTGGGTGTACTGGCAGAAAAATATTGCTTATCATAGATCTTTTTGGGGAATGAACAGTGTGGAATGTCTGTAAGCTGTACGCTGAAAGAAGCTCTTGTTCTTTGAATCTGAAGGGCTGTTTACTGTAGATCACTGACGCATTTTCTGGAGATTCTAAAGAGTATCTAAATTGTTATATTGTGTGATCCACATTTAGGAGGTTACTCACATGAGGAAAAATAACAGTAATGATTTACTGGAGCCTGGTGTACAGGGTGTGCAGTTTATTTTAATTTCTTAAAACAGTATTTGAAGTATGTAAGGGAATACTTTGCTTTACCTTACCCAGTTCTGTGGAAAAACTTCCTCAGAAAGTGAGAGTAGTCCAGCTGTGGGATGAGTTTACGGGCAGCGTTCACCATGCAGCATCAGCCACATTACACAGTCTGTGTGCATGCTTGGCTTCCCAGCATCATTCTCCTCTCCACTTGCTTGGCAGCACCTCCCAGCACTTCCCAGCTATGTCAGAAGGAAATCTTTTCCTTGTGATGCCCTGTGGGAGGGCAAAGAATATCTCAATGACTGCACTTCTTCTGAGGCTCTGGAAGAACATCCTCCCAAAGCCATAATCCACATCTGTTGTATGAACTTTGACCAGCACTCACCCACATGCTGATGAATTGTAGGTTCCACTTGTACTTGAGTCTTCTCTACAAGCAACTAATTACCATTTGGACTCCTATTGTCTTCTTAACACCCTGTTAGCTAGTTTGAAGTAGAGGGGGTTTGTAGGATGTTGTTTACTTTGGAAAGTGGTTCTGTGCTGTAGCTTTGAATTAAACCTCAACCTAACCCTTTTTGGTCACAAACCTTTAAAAAAAAGCATAATTACTGTTCCAATACAGGACCAGTGGATAAATATTCTTCTTGTTTAGCTTGGTTTAAAGGTGTTTTCAGGCACAGTGGTTCACACAATTTTGGGAGGTGTGATTACAGTGGAAAAACCTTCCTATTTAACTGGTTGGTCCAGCTTCGACTATCAGTGGATGTTTTTTCAGATTAAAGTGTTGCATCCAAAATTGTCACCAACACTCACATAGATCTAAGCACGTTCCTTGAGAGAGCCTTCATATAAGAGTGTGGCAGGGATTTGGCAGCTACTGAGCCATCATTTGGAGTCCAGTACAATTGTAAACATCTAGTTGGCTGGAAAATGTGTTGAATTTTGGCAGGTACAGAGAATCCAGAGTCCAGCTCCGAGAAACAAATATGAAAAGCAAATATCCTTCGAAATGATGTACCGAGAACACATTCAGCACTGAAGTTTGTGTATTTTGGGAGGATTTTCTCTTGAAGGAGATGCGATGTTTTTGGGAGAACAGCCTGTCATTTTGCTGCAATGTTCTTCTTTAAAAAAAAATTTTTTTTTGTTTGTATGTGTTGAGTATAAGGCTTTTCGACAGACCAGCGTGCTGTCTGGTTGTATAAACTTGTTTGAAAAGTCATCAGGCATCAAGCTGCCACTCGCTGCACAAACTGGAGTCTGGCTTCTGCTTTGTGACTCGATGAAAACTTGTTTTTTGTTGTTTGTGTGGCGTGACCGGGGTGCTCAACAACAGCTTGTGTGTATGTGCAAGTGCAGATTTGACAAATGTAGGCCTCCAGTGACATAAATCCATATTTATCTGTCTGAATGTTGGTGTGTGTTTATTTGATACAGATTAAGGAGAAGAGCAAGTGTGTTTGTGTGGACGCATCATCACCGTTTGCAAGTTGTAAATGTTAATGAGGTCTGCTTCATTTGATCCCTAAGTGTGTGTGAGAGACAGACAGATGGACTGATATATAACTAATCAAATTTACTAGAGAAAGGACGAGTGTGTGTGTGTGTGTGTGTGGTGGCCTTTATCAACCAAAATCCAAATTATCTGCAATCCATTTAATTCAATCTAGATGTAAATTTTTCCACATGTGCTGGCTCTGTGAGTCTCAGGGCAGTGAGAACCAGCTGGACATGACTGGCTTTATTTACACACCGGCCATATTTGATTTAGTTTATACTCAGGCTGGGAAACAAGACAGCGAGGCAGATGGAAACAGAGGACACCAACATGCACTGAAACTATTTCAATTTGCCCCAAAACGATCATTTAATAAGAAGTGGGGTGAGTTCAAAACAGCTCTTTTCTTTGACTGGCTTATTTAAAGTTAGTAAGTTTAGGAAAATAGGAAAATGTAGTTTAGTGATAAGTGCATAACCTGCATAGCACATGATAGTGCTAACAACACGGCAGGCTGCAGCAAATGCTCATTAGTGCTGTAGTTCCAAAATAGTAAAGTGTTATTAAGACAAAAGTGCCCGAGCTAAGGTACATCTACTTTATAAATGATAGTTTGACTAACAAACAACTTTAAAAAAATCCCTTCCTTCTCATTATCAAAAATAGACATGGTCAATTAAAATAGTCCCAGATGGGTTCAAGTCAGACTTATCAGAATACACATCTGGTGGCTCCTTGTTTCCACCTGCTGTGAGAAAGTTGGTGGCCTGCTGTTCCAGGGTGACACAAAAAGGATATGAAGTGAGTTCCCTCCATATTAAACACGCTTGTTATGTGTGATGTGTTGCTATAAAAAAAACACAAATGTACTTGAATAGGATGTATGATCAAAACCTCCTGACTGAGAGGCACGGTTAGAGCGTGATTGTAGCTGGCACCTGGTGTAGACAGGCGTATTGATTGCAGTTGAAGTATATCTGTTCAGTCAAACAGACGTAAGACAGATAACTGAAAAATGTAGCTGAAATGCATCTGTTGTAGATAACCTTTTAAAGACCAAAACAGTGTTGATAAAGTTATTTCAAGTGACAGGTTGTTTCCTCCTCAGCGACGAAATACATGAAATCTGAACAAGCCCCAGATGTTATCAGAGATTACACTCCAGTTACACATGGTATTCCAACAAGCCTGAGAACTTACCAGTGAAAAGTAGGTGACTGGGTGTTGTTGTGTGCGCTGTGGTGGTATGAAGAGGACAATTAACACTGGACAGATGGGCTGTGGTTTGTGACAAATCATTTAAGTGACTCTACATTCTGCCAGCAAGCAACCACTACTTCTCCTTTTTTACAGAATAGGTATAAATTAAATGCAGTCTGGAGGATGACACATACACTCACACACATTACACATTACACAGCCGTGTGTAATTGAGGTGATGAAAAGACCCGTGTGTCAGTGGTCAGATGTGTGTCCAGACACAGGCCGGACATACACACAACATCCGGCTGTCTTTAGCAAATTTAGCCTTTAGTCTCATTACTTGAGATGGATGGATGGTAAAGCTCAGCAGGAAGACAGATGGATATATAGACAGACCATGAAAGAGGGAGTGGGCGAGCGAGCATTCGGGAAAGGATTGAAAGAGTGGGGGAGAGAGTGAGAGAGAGAGAGAGAGAGAGAGACTGGAAAGCGGAGAGAAACTGTGAGTCAGACTTGCAAACGAGAATGATTAAATGAAAAGATGGGAGGACATGACGGAGAAAAGACGAAAGTAGGGTCTCTCTCTCCCTCCACCCATCCTTTGATGATGCTCTTTCTGTTGCAGGCTAATACATTTTCAGCATGATGTGACGTCTTGTCTAGCCTTGTTTCAAAGCCCCCTTCTGCTTTTGCACTCCATTATGCATCACATACACTAAAACACACACACACACACTAAAGCACAAACACACACACGCAGACAGTCATGTGCACAGGTTCCTAGATCCTCATTGTATGACTGAACTGAAATATTTGTCAGTGTTGTCTGAATTCACCTTGTTGAAACAGATTTATTTGATGTTCTTTTTACTGTAATCCAAAGAGAGGATGCTACAAAATGTGCTCTTCTTCTGCTGTTTGCTGATGGCTTTCAGCTTCATCAGAACTTTAAGTTACTGCTAACATAATCCCAACCTTTCCTGCTGTGGCTGCTTCACACTAAAAACTTTCTACTTATATTCTGAAGGTGTTTTGGGAAATGTAACATTAATTAGCTTCATTGGCTAGCTTCATTACAGGTAAACAACTTCACCTTGCTGTGTCGTGCAGTGGTAAAACAGTGAGTCACGTGACATTTCAACTTACGTTTGAATGGAGGAAAAACTAAATATTCTGTAACAACCTGTTCAAATTGATAATTTACACTGTATGAGCGCATGGGAGGGCTTTTTAAAATTCACTGTCAGCTTGACCTGTTCCTGCCCTGTTGACATGTGCCCTGCACAGCTGGTCCCCAGTTTGAGTGTGTGTGTGTTGGGTTCTTCACCATAGATGGAAAAATAACCAACGAATATAAGACTATATGTGCTGATGTTATCTGCTTTGTGTAAGACAACTTCATCTGACTTGGTTTTTTCCCTGCCAGATCCAAGCTGAAATCTAAGTGAGGTAAGGAGCTTAAAGAATAATGCAGCTAATAATCAGTACTGAGACCAATTATACCCTTTTTCTACTCTGTTAAAATGAAACATAATATATTACCACAAGACCTGGTGATGACATGAGGTGCTCCCATTGTTCCACTGTCATCATGTCTATAAATCTATACATATTCACTATTTACAGTCACAGACCACTTGTCCTGGAAATTTATTGTGTATAGAACTGTACATTACTTTTCATTTAATTATTCTCTTGACCTTAACCTTGTTTTCTGATCGAGCACACACAATAATTATGAGCTAATAATTGTAACAATACTTCATTGTCAGTAACTGTGAGCTCTAAGCTAGGCTGCCGTTTGTCTTTTTTTTTTTTTTTTTGGACCTGAATACCGCAGAGACACATTTCACAATCAGTAAAATACTAAAATATGACTTTCCCTCCACACACTGTTCTCAGACCAGTTACCACCCAGTCTGACCAGCCCTCCCCCTGCTGCTGCAGCCAGAGGTTAAGTGGCTCACTCATCTTGAGCATTTTGAATAATTTATGCAGATTGCCAGTTACGGCCTTCCATTATGTTAAGCATTATAACTGGCACTATTTTTTCATTATACTGTGTTATTCAGATTGATTTTTCTGCCCCCATTTGCTAACGCTTTCACTTCTGAAAGCAGTAAAATGTAATTGCTTGAGCTAAAAAAAAAAAAAAAGTTCAGCACCAAACTGAGCAGGAGAAGAATAAAGTGACATTTCCAGCTCCACTGCCTAAAAATGTGAAATGCCAAATATTAACTAATTAATGTGAACTGTTCCCTGCTGGGGCACAGTTTCATTTATGTTTCATGACTCCTTTTTTTCTCCTCTTTTTCAATTTGCACTAAAGTGATAGTATTCAAATACATTAGCTCAAAATCCCAAGTTAAGCTAAAAAAATAAAAAATATTTTTGTACAGTCAACTTGACAGACATTTTTTTTGTTTTTTATTTTCCATTCTCAGATTGCTTGGCAGAGGTGTTGGCACACTGACAAACCTTAAAGTGTGAACACTATTTGACTTGCAAAGGCTTCAGACTTGGGTAATCCATCACAGTGCACATTAATTACATTATCAACATTACATGATGATGCACTTACAAGCTGGGTCTATTTAATACAGTATGTTGACAAATGCTTGTGTACTGCTGAAAGTTCTGCATTGATGAGTAAATTCAGAAATTTGAACGAACGATATTGCCATTTAAGGCATGTATGTATTGCTGTTGTCAGTTGTTTTGTACAATGAGCTTGGAAGGAATGCAAACTCCTTGTTATGGTCTTGAATGAAGTTCACTTTGACTTTTAACAGTTACAGAAGTGGACAAATTTGTCGGTACCCTTACAGCTCTTTGAAACAATGCTTCATTCCTCTTGAAAATTGATTAAATTAAAAGCAATAGCCTCATATATACCTGCCTGCCTAAAGTATCTGATAGAGAAAAAAAATTAAATTGTGAAAAGAAATAATTTACTGTTTGTTTACAGTTAGTTGCTTACATTTTTAATTTATTACTTTTTCTATCATTTATGAAGCCTCTGGCCTTAGCTTTTTGTGTCTGAATAGTTGTTACTTTTCTCATTTTTCAACAATATGACAATGTCACTTTGTGCTCTACAGCCTTTTTTCTAATACACATAAGATGAATCGATTAATCAAAACTAATTAATTTTTAAAAATTAATTAAATGAATTAGTTGTTTATTGGGTGCTGTGCTCCTTTGATTTTAATGATCCTGTATTTCTGTATCTGTATCTGCAATTTTATTTTCATGTGAAGTTAATGCACTGACAGCGGTTGCTACCTAGCAGGAGAAGAAAAAAATCTAAAAACTGATGGGCTGCCTTTTAAGACATGATTGGATGCTTTGGAAGGTGCTCAGCAGTGAGGTCTATTGACCTTCAAAGGGTTGATCAGATTTTATGTAACTGTGTTTTATTTGAAGGTTAGGGTTTTATCTTGTGCAGGGAATCCAGGGGTGCACACATTCAGGCAGTGGCCACAGCAGTTGTGGATTCAGTATCTTTCTTATAGGCAACTCTGAGATAATTGTAGAGAGCAGGAGTGCTTCTCCTTCACTTTCACCACCTCAGATGGTGATTTTAGCTGTCGGCTTTGTGACAGAGCATCTGACTAAACTGACAGCACTTTAGCAGGGTTTCTGAGTGCTTTTAAATGCTCTCATTGTTGCTAACAATCTCCAAAATGTGCAAACAATGACACTCGGCTCGAAGGCAAAGTGCCACTTGAATTCTTTAACAAGCCATCGCTGCTCTCCTCCTTCACCACACCTTGAAGGACGCTGCTGATTTATGTGGCGTTTGGGAGACACTGACGTTCTCATGTCCTCGTGCTCAGATATAAATGGCCTTGATTTTTACTGATGGCTCTGTTTTTTGTTGTAGGTTTTTTTTTTTTTTTTTTGGTGGAAATGCCATCCCTTGATTTCAGGCTGAATTAATGTATGGGGGGTAGTAGCACTTAAAGGGATAGTCTGCAGAAATTAATCTGGCAGGGAGTGGGGGCGTCATCAGAGGTGATGTCTTCACCTTGGATGGAGGTGCATTATCTGGATGAAAAGGCAGGAGGGGCCGACAAGACAGATTAGGACAGGACATCCTCTGTTTTTCTGCTCCTTTGTATTTTTAGCTATTGCTCTCTGCTTTTCTGTCCTGTTGTCTCTAGCTCTCATTTCCAATCATTGTCCACACTAATCATCTCACAACCAGCCAGAATCAGCCATTATTGTTATATTGGTTATAAAGGTTCACCTCATCAGCGAAAAACTATTTTATGTATTTGTAGAATAGTTCATGCATGATTCATTAGTTTTTCAAGTGCAAGAGAGCTAATAAATGGACTTTCACGTAAATATATACTTTATAGGACTTGTTATAAATGGAATATATAAAATGTACCTGTAATTGCAACTTTTCCTATACTGCATTACATAGTTTGCATCTTTTTCCTTCATATTCTATATAAATATATTTACTTTTATGAAAACAGCTGATTTGTGGTCATTAGGAAAGGACTGCAGTCATGAGGGGTCAACACTCGTGGTATTGAAAACAACTTTGCATTACACTAACTATGTATAAGGCACCATTTGTGTGACTTGGTTGGTGGGCGATAAAACTTGCAAATGTATTTCTTTGTTTTTCTTTTCAGACAGCAAATAGGTCCATCATTAGCATAACAATCTGCTGGATATGAATCATCTTCTTGGAAAACAGCTTTTGCTCTTTACAGAGTGTTTATATGTATATATATATATATATATATATATATATATATATATATATATATATTTGATCTAGCTGATTGAATTGCACCTAATTGGAATTAAGTTCTCTAGAATGTTTTAAAAGTTCACCCAAAATTAGCTCAGTGGTCAGAGGGAAACCTTCTGTCTGCCAGCTGACAGTTTTTTGTCAGCTGTAAGTGTTGGTGTATGGACTTTCCTTCCTTTCCTTTAACTGCTGTGATCACACAATCACTCAGCTATGTGACCTGTAATAATAGTAATGGACCCCTTGTCAGATGGTTAGATGAAATATAATATATGGCTGCAATTACACAGCTATATCCATGGCAACCCAGTCTGACAAGGGGTACATTATAGTATATACTATTACAGTCCGAATAGGTTAATGTTACATATAAAGCAATTACGACTGGCATTTTCCACCTTTAAGCTAGAAATACTCTCTAGAGCACCAAATATGGATTAATCCGCTGCTGAAAATAGTCCCAAGCAAATGTACTGTTTCCTCCTGTTTGGGTAACATTTGCTCCTTTAAGTAACTGTTTTTTGAGTGAACTGCTCTTTTCATTGGTAATGATCTCTATTCTCCAACTTGAGTCTAAAAGCTCTTTCACTTTTAGAAGAGAGTAATGGATGTTCCAGTAACATTTATACATCTTAAAATTGCTCCAATGTACTTTCTCCTTTTGTCAGTAAAATGGCATCATTTGGCATATAAGGATCTTGTGTAGACTCATTAGTTCTTTGTGTAAATTTTCTCATTAAGAAGGACAAATTGATTCTGAAAATAGAAGGAGCTGACATAAAAACACTGTTTAAGGATCAAATTAGTTATAGAAATATTTTTGACAATAGTTTGATAATAGTGATTATTGTGGTAATGAAGCTTATTCGAGTTCAATTTCACATAAGAAGTATTGATATACTGTACATTAGGTAAATGCTATCTGTTTAAACTCTGATTGTACATCAAATACTACAAAATTCACAAACTTTATCTCTGCTGATGAATCTTTTAATTTGCTTCCTTTGGGTTAAATGTCAGTATTTGTTAAAATAATCCCACCTCAAGCTTTGAGGCTCAATCAGTACTTAATCAATAAGTCTAATCAGTTGTGCTGCTAGTGGCATATAACTGAAATGTAAATATAATGGATATTTTCATTTTAAAGCAGCAGCAGTTCATGTGTCTGTCAGGGAATGTGACCGATGACAGATCATTACTGTGGTTTGCCCCTGGTGTCGACCACATGCATCCACACGGTGGGAGCTGGCCTTTCACTCACAGCAAGATGCCCACTCATAATGTCATGAGAGTGTGTTTATAACTGCAAAATGCTAGATTATGTCTCTGCATGCTGGTGGGGTTGTCCGTATAAGAACAGTGTGTGTTCCGAGACTTGTCACGTCAGCATTCATTATTGCTGGTCTCTATACCTACAGTATATACTTACCTATATACTTAGCTCAGTAGAATTAATGAGAAGCCTACAAGCGGAGGAACAAACAGCTTTCACGTTCACTTTTCTTTTTTTCTTCATGGTTAGAAAAATGAAGCACATAACATGATGTGCACCTGTGAGACACGTGTGTAGGAGACTGACCTTTCTTTCTGCCACTACTGTCAGGACAGACTTTGCATTTTTCACCCCATTGCTGATAAGGGTCTACACAGGCAGCATGGTGAAAAGAATGTGTCAGTGCAGTGTCTACACAAGTTGCATTCAGGTGAAGTACTCCTGAGGGTCAAGAAGTAAAATGTGTCCTCTCATGTAGCCATTGTAGACAGATGTATAGCCCGGAATTGAAATGTATCTTGTACGTCAGATGTGGTTCTCTGTTCTGTAGACAAGCTTCATGAATACACTTTCATTTAAATGACTAAAGTAAATGTTGCTGCCTCAAGGGCTTTACTCAGGTTATGTGTATGCTTTAGTCCTGCAGTTTTAGATTCATTCACCATCTGTAGAAGCCATTTTACTGACAATCATTTTCATCTGAACAACATGTGATTCACCACAGCGACACGCTGTGTTAATTATTTTGTGAAAACAGAGAAATCATATCAGTTTCACCCTCCGAGTTGTCTGCAGTTCTGATAAAATTGTATTTGAACTTCTGCCAGACACACACACACACAAACACACAAACACACACACTACACACTACACAGAGTCACAGCCTGAAGGAGGTTCAGCTGCAGATGAATGAGTCCAGTAACTGCCAGACTGCAAAAGAAACTGTGTGTGCGTGCGTGTGAGACTCTGCAGCTGCTGTTCATACACCAGCAGTCACACCACTCTCTCACACCATCCATCACTCCCTCGTTCCTCTCTTCTCTCCATCATCATCCTTGTCATGTTTCCATCTTCTTCTCCTCCTTCTCAGTATCCCTTTATCCATCCATCACCTCTCTCTCCTTCTTTTGCACCATTGGTACATCAGCACCTCTATCTCCCTAATTCTCCACTAATTCATCTTTCCTCTCCATCTTTTGTCATCCCCCCGTTTCTCCCATCCCTCTGTTTGTGTCTTCCCATTGACTCTGTTTGCATTTGTGCCACATTCAACCTTTACATCATCTTTGATGATGAGATTGGATTTTGAAACGGCAGAGGATCTCAAGCACCAATTTAGGAAATCTTAAAATGAATTTCCAAAGGCACAGGCAGTGATATGATCCCATCTGTTAGCAGTCTGCCAGTAGCATACTGTACTGAAGACACTGGAGGATATTTCTCCTACTGAGCTTTGAGAAAAGGAAGTTGCAGTAATCAAGCCTAGAAGGAATGAAGGCATGGACAAGTTTTCTGAGGTCAGCGAATGAACAGAACGACCTGATCTCGGCAGCTGAGGAAGACTCGCGCTTTTGTCAGTTTAGGTCAAAGGTCATGCCAGAGTCAGAGATCAGATAGATTACAGACGACAGGCTGCTGCTCATACCAGACTGTATGATTCTGTCAGATTCTCTAAAAAACAACAAACGAACAAGCGGATAAACACACGCACACACAAAGAGTAGTGGAGCGAGTAGAAGTGGATTAACAGTTTCTGTGTGCTTTTAATGTTTGTGTGTGAGAGGGATTAAATGATCAGGGTTCATCAGTCCTTTTATCAATCAGCCTTACTGGAGCCTGCTAATCTCTGTTTATGTGTGTGGTTTTTATTGCGTTTATTTGTTCAGCGCAACAGTCTTATTACCTCTCACTCCCCCTCGTCGTTTTTTAATCATATTTTTTAATTATTCCTCTCATGATTATCTTTTTTTTTCTACCTGTCAGTCACCACATCTCAGTTTTATATCATGAAGAGATGAAATACTCCTGCTTGTTTCCACTGTAGTTTTTTGATTAAGAAATGAATATTTTTAAGTCATTTTGTAAACCAGTGTATTGCTCTACTGTCTGACTGCACACTCAGAAACATTAGGCAAAGCCTTGATCAAAGCTCTGGACAATTTTTTTTTTTTTGTTGTTGTTGTTGTTTTACTTATGGAGATGCCAGTGTGCTTTTGGTATCAGCTATTTTTGCTTTTACCAGTTTTCTTGAGATCAACATCTTTTAAAATTGCAGAGTAACATTTCACACAGTCCTTTAAGTACCTTTGAATCGTGACTAGCCCCTCAGAGACCTCCAGGGCTGGTTTAAGTGCCTTGTTGCTTCTTGCATTGCAGGACTGAGGAGCAGATAAGCAGTAATCACTTGTAATCACTTTATATGGAGGAAAAAGTTTCTCCCAACAATCAGTCTCTGCCCAGAATATTGTTTCATGCATGAACTACAGAAGAAAATTAGGAAAATTACGATCTGAAACCTATTTTGTGGCGATGCGAAATCACAAGTTGAGTTGGGTATTTTGTAGCCGTTGTGCACTTTCTTTTCCCCTCCTGATTTTGAAGCAGTTCTCCAGATTGGTGTGGAACAGGAGCACCTTTCCACTAACCACTTTTCACAAAATGCCTTCGGTCATTTTACTGAAAAGCTCAGTCAATAACAGCTCAGAAAAAGTCTTGTTTCCAGTAATCCTCGCAATCTTTCCCTCTTATCCTTTTCCCTGAACCTTCAGTTTGCTGGTTGGAATAAAAAAAGCAGTGTTGCCGCAATTTTGGGATACTTTTCAGGGGAATATTTTACAGTCACTCACACAGGAGTTTCACGACTCCAGAGTGTGCTGACCCTGATTATTTTAAAGTCAGTCATGCAGCCAGCTGTGTAGTCGCTGATGTAGATTCTCCTTTTGTGCCCGCTGCTTAAAAAAATAACTGAATATTTCAACTGTGAAAAGAAAGAAAACAAAGAATTATTAAAATAAAGACTTCTGAGGTCAGAACTGGAGGTGAGGACTTCCCGGTGTCATTAAAACAACCCGCTTCATGAGACAAAGCCATTAGGTGTCAGAGTTAGTGGCGTGGTCTCTCATTACCAAGATGGCTGCTGCTTGTTCCGTGAAGGATAAGTAGCCATCAGAACTGGATTACTGCAGAAAAACCCAATTACAGCCAAGAGCCCCTCAGAAGCAGGGAAAGATGGGAGTTTTTTTCCCCCCTCTTTCTGTTCTTTTTTACCTCTAAAAGTAGAGAATACTTTGCTCCACTCGTCTTCTCTGAGTGGCGGTCGTGTCACTTCACAAAAAGATGTATTTGAAAGAAACTTGCTTTTGTACATCTGCTGAGGTGGATAGGGTGAGCGACGCTGGTATATAAAGAGAGAGAAAGTTAGAGAGAGAGGGGGAGCGAGGGAGAGAATCCATTTATCATTTATTTATTAAAGGCTAACCTTTTACCAGACAGCCGCGATAAAACAAAACTATTAAAAAATAATTAGATTGGAACACAGCGGTCATGCACAGGGAATGTGTTATTAGGTGAGGTTGCTACAACAAAATTAAGACCAGTTGGGAGGATTTGTATGTGTGTGTGTGAGAGAGAGAGAGTGTGTGTTTCCAGCTCCAATTCAGGTCACTAGTATATTAGCACTTACAGAAAATACCTTATAAAGACATTTTGCTGTTAAGGTAGATATTACTATTGCATAGAGGACTGTGTATAGGATCTGCAGAATATTGATCACTGAAAAACACTGAATCTGACACTACAGTAAGGTTTATTTTTATAACTGATATAAAAATGCCAATCACGAGTTCCCACAGCCAATATGACATCTTGAAACAGTTTTATTCTCCCATCCAAAACCTCAAAATCTTCAATTTACAATCACATCAAACATAGCAAAATGGCTGTAAAGGTGGTGGTTGTGATTCCAGTGTTGGTGGTCTGTAGTAAATAGGATGGGAACAGTGGTCTCGCCTGTCTTTGTTGATCTGTCCACCTTGACTCCAGTCTTGAAGAGGTTGTATGGGACCATTACAGTGTCATGCTACTTCTACTTTTACTTTTACTTTTTTCTGGCAGCTGAGAGACAGAAATAACACGGCTGTTGGAGTTTTCTTTTTGGCATTTGAACAAACCTGAAGTGTTGTTGTCTTTCTGGTGAGGACTGTCTCATCTGAGGGTGGAGCCAGAGAGGTGTTTGGCATTTTTGCTTGATGAATGACTCAAAAGCATCTGGAAACTTGGCTTCATGTCTCAAGTGTTTGTCTCTAATGTAAAATATTCATGACTAATTAAGCAACAATTAAAGGCACTGTACCATAGCTTATGTCAGATCAGTGTATGCATCTCTTGTGCTTTCTAAACTCGGCTAAACTTCTTAACAGCTTTATTCATACAGCTTTTTTTAAATGCACAATGACGTGATGGTTTTCATTTTTATTTATTTTTTCATTACAATTAGAGAATGCTGAGTAGATTTAAAAAATATTGAGGTTTCTTTCATATGTATAATCTCAGCTGAACTGCATTTCCTCAGGTCATTAATAACCTCAAAAAATACATCATTGCCTCATGTCTGAATTAAGGAACTAGAGATGAGGTGTGGGTTTTTAGAGGAGAAGTCTGTTAACAAAGTTAAGACATTTTGGAGGAATCTCAAACTTCCTTTTAGATAATAAGACAGTTTTATTCCTGGATTCAGGTCTGACCTGAGCTGGTTGCCTGAGGGTTAACCTGCTGTCCTCTCTCTCTTTGTCCCCATTTATCGCCTCACAGCTTTAATTATCTGTTCGCTTGGAAATTGGTCAGCACAGACAGCTTTGCTTCTTTCATTTTGCTCTGTAAATTGGTCTTAAACTGGACCCCGGCCTCCATTAAAAAAAAAGTCTCTTAAACTCTTCTTTGTGAAACCTGCAGATACCCCATGAACCCTCCTCTGTCTTCCTCATCCTTTCTTCTTTTTTTCCATCAACTTTCTCAGCCTCTCCGTGATCTTCTCCAAATCATCCCATCCTCCTTCTCTTCCTCCTCTTTGCTGCTTATCCCTCTCTTCCATTTCTTTCATTGAAGACCAGATGCACTTTGAAATATCCTTCCTCCGTTTCACATTTTATCATTATTTCCCATAATTCCAGAGGTCATTTGGAGTCTCTGTACACTGAGAGTGGATGAGTAGTTGGGTGGAAGTGACTGGATAGGAACAGACAGTGTCTGTATTAGCATCTCTATTAACTTTTCGCTGACAAGATAGTCCTGAAATAATGAGACCAAGTGCTCCAGGTGTACGGAGATGTGCATGTATTGTACGTCCAGTGTGTGTTATTGCACGTCTACTTAATTTCCTACTTGTTATTTCTGTGAGGTCTGAAGTGAAAACTCATGAGATCAGACTTTGCCTACATTTGTGTGGATATTAAAGCTGGAAAAGTTTCAACCATAACTCTGCTCATTTTTGTCAGAATAATGAACTTGTAAAAAAGTTTGGTGAGGTCAGTGTGCAGCTGTGATAATTGGCCATGTGATAACACTGTAATTTAAATGGAAAATTATGCTCCAAAATATAATTGTACTAAATTTAGATGAGTACCCGGACTTTCATTGTGATCGGCAGAGCTCTTTTAAGATGAGAACACAAACCAAAATCATCCTTGTGGTGGTACTGCATGTTAACACCTAAGCATCACAGAGACTATTTTGAGTGATCGCTCAAAGCTTTGTGTTAACCTTAACAACAACCAGAGCAGTGGTACTCCTGGTTCTGCAGAGCTTTAGCTGCATATTTTTAATGTTCTACTGCTTCATTCTCACCTATTTATCTGGATCTGGATCAACTGCAAACACCTACAGTTACTAATCAAGAGTGGGCAAAACAGTGAGAGACTGAAAACATGCAGTGCTGGGTCTGTCCAGGACCAGGGGTGAATACCATTGGTCTAGTGTGTTGAGTGCACTTTGCTTGTGCTTTTGTAAAGAGAATAATTGAATCAAATGAAGTATTTGCATTCTGACATGAACTGCAGAAAGATCACACACAGAAACACATTTCCATAAATAAAGAAGTAAAACATGGTGAAGTGACTTGTTTTGTCATAAAATCAATTTGCAGTTAAATCAAACAGAATAGAAACAAATCCTTACATATTTTCTGATCAATTTAAACTAGAATAAAATAGTAAACGTAACGTAAAAGTAACAGTTCAAGCACAGTGAGTCTTTACTCTCACATAGATCCCTTACACCTGTACAACCTATACTTCTACCTGCACAATCTACTGACTGGGTTCTGTAAAAACCCAGGCTACAGCTGTATGGCTGTAGAGTTGATAATTTATCCATGAACAACTTCACTGTATCCTGACATGGATCCTGATCCTATATCAATATTTTTATATAAAATCACATATACTGTACCTTGGGGCTGAACGATTTATCCAAATTGAACCACAGTTGCGATTTGAACTAATTCGATTTGCAAATTGCAAAGACTGCGATTATTTTTACAATAGAGTCAGTGGACGCGTCTTTACACTTTTTTTTTTGTTTTTTAGCTGCCTCACAGTTCACACACAGAGCACTGCGGGAGCAACAGAGCAACAGGCTGTAAACTTTACGACCACATCTTATCTTAAACTGACCAAATGACAAAACTAACTGTGGAGTTAGATACTTGATGAAAACAGAGACAGCGGGATGCAGGCAGTGTGAGTCACTCTGCTGATATTATAAAGTTGCAAAATACCTGGTTGGTAGAATGAACTAGCTAACATTAAGTTAGGTTTGTATTTGTATTTTGTATTTTCCTGTTTGTTCTGTGAGAGTTGCTCTGTGGTTCATTATGTGTATGTTTTATACCATTTATTGTAAGAATAAATACATTTTGGATTCGTATATTCTCATTCTCATCCTTGGATTAGTACAGAGAGCAGTTAATATTTCAATGATCTCTCAAGTGGTGATGCTCCATCACATGTTTTACATATATATATATATATATATAGTGAATCCTGGACTGAAGCTTGACTTTCAAAATTGTATTGCAAGTCAAATCGCAATCACAATATCTGTTTTTTCCCAAAATCGTTCAGCCCTACTCTACCTTGACGGACAGGTTTGAAAGACTGAGTGAGAGTGTTATCATTTTGTTAACGGAGAACTGAACTAAAGAATTCATAACTGCTTTTACCTTTGTGTAGGCGGGGTTTTGAATGGTATCTTATTTTATTTATTTTTAGCAGAAATCAAAATCTTCAGATGCATAGATATGATAGAGTTACACACACCACACACACACACACACTTATACACCCACTCTCAGCTCTTCAGCCTGTTGGTCTGTTAGAGCTAATTTCCATGCGTGGGAACAAAGCATCATCATATCACATATCACAGCATGGACTCTTACATAACCACACACACACACACACACACATACACACACACACACACACACACACACACACACACACACACACACATGCACATATGTGCTGAAGCAGTCATTAAAACTCTTGGAGGAGCTCTCTTTTGAAGAAACCTCTGATTTCATGTTATATACATGTGGTTTACACTGTGGGCATCTGCATTTATAGCGAGTGTCTATTCTGATTGGTGGGCTGGCCGACCATAAACACCGCCTCGACTCTGACGTGTCCTCACAAAGAATTAATTTCATTTCCATTTAGAATCACAGAAAAACGGGCTAGTGTGAGGCGCAAAACTATGATTAAAGGCTTTGAAGGTGTGTGTCCTTTCCACATTTGAATCTCCAGTGCTCTTTACAAAACCTTTGAAGCCAGGAAAATAATACGGTGTAATCAGTACTTGAGCAGCAGTCAGGCCGGTCTGTGTTTAGAGCGAGTGGTGGTGAAAGGGACATTGTCTTGTGAGAGAAAATCACATAGTACCAAAGAATCAGCATGATGAGTGCATGGAGAGATGACTGGGACCTTTAACATATGATATAACTGAAATGACTGCATCATCAACAGGTCTGAGAGGAAGAACAAAAGCCTCACTCTCACTCCTTGCTAACCTTTGTCCCTGTTACATCTGTAGTTTAATGGGTTTTTTCTGTCACCAGTGATTCTGAAAAGCTGAAACACGCAGGGTTTTCTCTCCATGTGCTGCAGTGGGCAGTAACATTTGTAAACCTTTTCATTTTATACAAGATGGAAAGCCCTTGGACAGCTCTTATAAGGCTTATCTGACAAAAAAAATCATAAGCAAAAGAGTTAACATTACCTTCATCTATTCATGTAAACTCTCACATCCCTTTGAATAGCGTAATTTTATACCTCAGTATACACCTTTTAGAACTTTGGTGTGATCGACCAAATTCACCCCAAACAGTGACGTACCTAAATCTTGAAAAGAAAATTTACAAATGTTTTAAGGTTTAAATTTTGTTCTGTAATCTCCTGTTAAATACTGTTGCTGTGAAATGAATATATGCAGCACTTCTTCTTTTAATATTTTATTATTCTAGTGGTCTAAGACTGTGGACTGTTTGCTTCAGGTGGACCAAAAATGGTTGTGTCCCATTTAGCCTTTGTAATTCCTCCCATCATAGCTCACAAAAGACACCTGGATTAGAAACTCCATTGTAGTATTTTAATGTATCCATTGTCTCATGGTTGACGTTAGCTGAAGGTGTAGACGACTGCCAAAAAAAAAAAAAAAAAAAAAAATCACAAGAGCCTTTTTTCTCCATCACCCGGCCTCTTCTCTAAACCTCAAACCTCATTTTTCTAACCTTGAAATCGGCTCACAAACTCTGTGCCAACATTACTTTATGCCTCACCGTTAAGCAGAAGGACAAACAGTGAGGGTGCACAGCGGAGTCCATATAACCCAGATCAGACTCAGTGTGTTTAAAGATCGTTCCCCGCCCCCCCCCCCCCCTCCTTTCGGCCAAGTCCCGCACCGTTTTTAGCCCTTGGTGTGTATTTTTGGGGAGTAAATCGGCAGAGAACATCTAGTCTCAGCACGTTTTCCCGTCTCCTCCCTGTCTGCTTTATAGACCTGCAGACTAATAAAAGAGAGAGAATGAGAGCGAGAGAGAGGGCGCTGTGGGCCAAAGCCCGACACAACAACCGCACTCTGCTGCAAGATTCAGACAACTGTGTGGGAGTATGGTAATGTTTACCAATATCTTATTTGGATATTTACATCCCAGTATACAGAACATAACTGAATGTGACTCCCGCATGTCATAGCTGTACATGTAATTCCAAAAACCATGGGCTTTCTTTCCACAAGATTGTGGAACCTAGCTGCAGGTGTTTTTTCCAAACACACATTGGTTGAAGTGACAGCCTGAGTCACCTTTTTTGCAGGAGGAACAGTTGAGCACGTTGTGCGCACTGTTCTCTCTCTGGCTGTCTGATGCCACCTTCACTTGAATCACCTGCCTTCCACACCTCTGTAAAATCCTGTGTGACTGTCATTTAAACTACCTGTTTTGAAATGGTTGGCTGTGATGGAAGCACTGAGAGCCGAGCTGTAGGTCCATCATGCACGGGACGTCACAGGCGGCCAGGCTGTGTCCTGACCAATCACAGGCCTCTGTTAGCAGAAGCGACAGGCCTCGCCTGCAGGAGTAGACCTGAGCAAGTCATTAGATGGATGTCCAGAACAATCTATCAAAACCTGCCTCACCAGTGGGGCACGTACACACACACACACTCACACTCACGCATACACACACACATACACACCAGCAGTGTCGTACCTGAACATGCCGTTTCACCACTGCACTAGTGCGTGAAAACACTAGTGCTTTGTCTCATTTATCAGAAGTAGCTTAACTGTTGCTGCATTGTGCGTGATCTGTTCAGAAACCAGTCAAACCAGTTCACATCAGACTAACTTTTCCTACAGCAGGGAACGAGGCGGGAGGGAGAAAGGAATGAAGGATGGATAAAAGAAAGGAACAACAGTGGGGGAAAGAATTGAGGAGCAAAGAGAAAAGAGTAGAGAGCAGAAAAGGTGGAGGCAGGTTATTATTGGAACTTTTCTTTTCTCTTAATCTTTTCTTTCATTTTTCTTCTTTCATAGTTGGTCGCTTTATTATTCCTGCTCCTCCCTCCTTCATACTTTCCTCTCTGACTCTCTCAGACCTCTCATGTAATAAACCTTTGCACCTGCAACCATGAACTTGAAAATTAACACACACACACACACACGCACCCGCACACACACACACACATTAATGATTTCCCATCATAAGGCCATAAAGCCTAAGTGGGTGATAAATATCGGCTGAGTGATGCTTAACCCACACCGCCTCGCTGTTTAGCCTGTTGCCATGGTGACATCCCCAGTCTTACTGGGATGGAGAGTGAGGAGGGAATGTTTAAACTGGGAACACTTGGGGCAATTTCTCTCTTCCAGTGCAATCACATTTAGACATTACAGCATGGTAGCAATAGCCACTTGTTTCAGTTAATTGTAGAATGGAAAAATAAAAAAACTTACAGAGAAACAGAAAACTGCCAACAGAAAATTCAGAACTTCATAATCAGAATATGGTTTTTAAACTTTACGCTTATTTCATGTTGATCAGTTGTTCATTTGCAGTTTATGTAGTTGTATTTTGTTTTCTGTTTTATCATTGTAGGACTGCTATATTTATGTTTTGGTTTTATTTGGTTTTTCCTTGTTACTTCATGACATTGTAACCCAGTTTTGAAAAGTTTGAGGTCATCACAGGCCGTTTTGGTCTCTAGAAGACATGACCCAGGACCCGAGTTGGTCCGAGTCCAGATGACAGTCTAATTGGGTCCCATCTCTGCTGGAGGTCTCAGGTCTGCTGTCAGTATGTCTGATACCAGATTTGATCCAAGCAGATTCTGTGTCAGTTATGATGGTGCTTCATAATCATGAAGGTTCTGGATCAGGTCCAAAATGTTTAGACCCATGAAGAGGGCCTGTTGTTTCCACTTGATCAGCGTGATATTTTGTGACAGAAACATAGAAGGAGCCTCTGCTGAATTTGTGCATGTGTGTGTTGTATGTGTGACTATGGTGTGTGTGTGTGTGCTGGGATTCCAGTATAACAGATGTGTCCTGCCTCCAGAGTAGTGGAGCCGCATGCTTTGTTCAGAGAATCAATCCCTCCTCTTAAAGGTCAACAATAATTGCAAAAACTGCGGAGGCATGAAGGCCTAATGAATGCTTAGAGAGCTTCATAACACATCACAGCTATTATACATCAAACCACTGCAGGCCGAGGGCCCGCTTATCTGCCACTCGCTCCTAAATTCACACTGCACTCTCATTGAGCGGAGGAGATAATGGTAATTTTAACATTTACCGATGCCTCCTCTGCATGTTTCCTAATTCTTTTTTATCTATGACTTGGCTTTTAGATCCTAATTTCTACATGAAATAAGATGTTGAGACTAAAGCTTTTTTTGACCAATAGCTGCACTGAGTCATGTTTCTCATTCATGTTAAAGAGATCATCTTGGGAGTAGGAGATCCTCATATAACTTTTGTTGCAGTGGAGTCTTATATTATCCAGTAAAACAGTGCATGGGCCAGTGATGTTAAAAACCATGTAGCATGTAGCTTGCAGGGTTGTGCTGGCTCTTCAGTTTACAGTGCAAGTGTAAAGACCGCAGACAGAATAATTTCCACTGTGAAAACTTTCTAGAACTGTAAAACTTCTGTGCAGAAAAAAATGGACATTGCAGGATGAAGTAGCTTGATGTTTTTATAGTGCCATCAAACCTTGTCTGGATGAGACTAGGGTCAATGTTTTGGTCATCAAACTGTCTGACTTTGTCTCCAGAGATTGTTGTTTGTTTCTCATTTCCTGCTTACATCAGTTTGGTTTCTTTTAACTACGACCCTTCCCTAACTGTAACCAAGTAGTTTTAGACTCCTAAACCTATACACACCTTATCCATAGGGGTGGACAATCAGAAAACAGTCAAATATAACCGTTTTGGAAGGCTCTGGTAAACGGCATCAACTTGGCAGCACAGGCATTAAATTAGAAAATGCTCTAAGATAAGCGGTATAGATAATAGATGGATTGTTGGTTTGTATTTCAAATTCTTACCAGTACCTGTGTGCAAGTCACACTAACACAACAAAATAGTCTGGGAGCTAAAGAGAAGTCTTCCTGCTGTGCCTGTACAGGGATTTTATTTGTCTTGGCTGATATGACGTCTTTTCAGGACAGTGTTCCCGCCTCCCCCTGTATCCCTTCATTTCCTCCTGTGCTTTGCTTCCTCCCCTCCTTATTTCCAGCCTCCTTTCCATGTTTCCTTACTGATTCCTTCCTTCCCTCTGTGCTTCTCCCTTTTGTTTCCTCCTCCCTTATATCCTTCAGTCCTTCCTTTTACACTCTTCCCTGCCTCTCATACTCTCCTGCTCCTCTCCCTTGTCTTCTCCCTCATTCAGATGTATCCCCCCCCCACAGTCATCAGTAGGCTGGATGTGTGTCTCCACTCAGCCATATTCGTTGAATTAACATTGCCACAAGCAGACACAGCGATAACTCTGCTGCGTTGCCATGGCAACACACACAGCCACACACATTTGGATGTGAATGCGCACAAACACCATGCACACGCTTAGTGCAACGAATTATGTGTGGAAAGAAATGCAAATAATTAAGTTATATACACACACACACCAGCTATCTATTTATGTCTCACACACATGTACTGTATGTCAATCATGTTTTTATGTCTCACACACACACTCACTCATCTGTTTCTGTCCACATCAATACACGACTTGCGGCGCACAAACTGAGTGAACAGACAGTGAATACAAGCATGTGATCAAAGCAGGGGAGTGCTTCTCTACTCTGTTAGCAGTGTCTGTGAGTGTATGTGTGTGTGTATGTGTGTCCAAGTACATTACACCGTGTAAGTGTATTATAAGTTTCCCTCTAGTGTCTGCCAGCACTGTCATTCACTGCATTGTGTGCTGGTTTATGCCCATTTCTTTTCAGCAAGGCAGGAAGTAAATGACTGAAGTGTAACTGAGACAGGAAATCGGCCTTAGAACTGAGATGCTGGTGCTTTTGATCTCAGCGCTAAGTGTTCATTTAAGAACTTGGTGAGAAAATAGCCCTGTGTTTAATGCCTTAGACTGTGTTGGTGTGCTGCTTTAGGTACCAGCGAGACAAAGGAATGATCCCGGAAGTCAAAACACTGCAAGTACTATGCAAAGGTTTTGTGCTTAGATGGGGTAGTTAGGCTGCAGTTTGAAATGGCTTTACGTCAGTCAGATAATGCAGGTGAAAGAATTGAAATTAAATTGTGAAACAGAACTCTTCTTCACAATGAGTGCTTTTCCTTGTGATACAGTTCCACATTTTATAGCCAATATTGATTTGCGAGAACTTTTACTTGTGTGGCACTATTTGTTTGATTTTTGCTTTTCTACTGAAAGGATTTGCATACTTCCTCTACAGCAGAAAATCAAAATCGAGCACTGAAAATAAATATTAACACTATTAGCTGCACATCTTCAACACACTTACTCTCCACTGCAAACTACTTTCTGCTACTAGTGTTATCTATTTCTTTGAATCCTACATACATTATAGTCATCCGTTGTGATCTGATAATGTATCTCTCAAGGGTAGAAGTGAGGCCTGTGTGTGTGTGTGAGAGAGAGAGAGAGAGTGAGCTGCTACCATTTTTCTGCTAGCATCAGCAGAGCCAGTCACTGCTAATGGACAACATCATCACGCTTAAGTGTGATTGGATAAGGGGTGAGGCAAGAGAAGGGGTGTGTACTTCCTTGTGTGTGTGTGTGTGTGTGTGTGTGAAAGATATTCTCAAGGCCTGGTTAGTGCTAAAACTCCCTTTATCTTTCATACACACACACACACACGCACACACACTCACACACACTATGCTTCCTCTCCTGAATCCTTAATGAACTGTGCTGGGGGAGGCTGCAGACTGAGGCTGTGTTGGTATATTAAAACACTAGTACAGAATCAGAAACACGCTGCCTCCCTTCACTAATAAAAGCCGTGGATGTCGAACATTTCAAGGCCGGCAGAGACACGAGAGCTTTGAGTGTAACAGCTCCTCTGCTGAGGAGAGAAACCAGAGGGGTGATGCAAGTCTCACCACTGGAAAAACAGAACCATTGTTTCAGTGTTCAGATGTGAGGAGAGCTGCTGGTCCCAGAGGTGTTTTCCCTCTGCTGTAAATTTACATTTAAACACTTACTTTTAACAATAAAGTCATTGTAATGCAACAGTGAAACATGGGAGTCAAGCAGCACTCTCTGATCATTATAAATTCAGCTTTTCAAGTCTGCCAGCTGTTATTATCATTACTGAGGAATCACTTAGTGTCTGAAATGTCAGAAAATACAATAAAATTTTTTTTTAAATAAAAAAAAATGGCCATTACAGTCTCCCAGAGCACAGGGTGATGTCTTCAGACACCATTTTTTGTCAGACAGACATTCCAAAACCCACCGATGTTCAGTTTACAAAAATATAAAACAGCAAATATTCATATTTATGAAATTGCGTCTTTTGCTTAATAATCACCATAACAAATCAATTATCATAGTAGTTATCATAGTAGCAGATTATTTTTATTTTTGATCAAATAAGCAACTTATTGACTAATTTATTTATTTATCATCTCTTAATGCCTTTTCAGCTTGATTCAGCATTTACTCCAATGAAGCACAAAGGAATATTTTAATACTTTATTTTGTTTTCAGGAGGTTTGTAGCATTATGATCTTAAGACCTTTTAGATGGCGCGTTCATGACAAATTGAACATGGAATGAGAGCTTGACTGAGGTTTTGCAATGACTATACCATTTAGTGTCGAGATGTTGCAATGGAGCAATTTCATATCAACATTTTGTCTGGTAAGGTAAAATATAAGGAAACTGTATTAACATGACATAAAGAGTCTCAGATGTGACAGGTCATCACAACAGTGCTAAAAAGCACTAAGAATCTTTCCCTAAACAGAGAATCTCATTGTTTTCTCATAACTTGATTATCAAGCTTTTGGCAGGAAACATACATTGAATATTTAATTGAATATAAAATATTGATAGAGGCCCAGAGGCTGTGGGTCTGCTGCTGCAGATCTCAACAGCCTTCTCATGTTTCTTCCCCTTGTTTTGAGTCAGTGAAACGGCACGAAACATTAACATGAAAAAAACAAAACATAAAACGCTGTGTTGTCACCGTGACGATCTGTGTTTACAGCTGCAGAGAGGGCAAGCGATTGGTCATGCTCAGCGCGACCCTGGCGCCCAGGGGTGACTACGGTAGTCAATGCTCAGTGATCCTTCACAACACCTCAATTAACCTCCATGGATGAAAGTAGCCTGTATATCTTCATGAGAGGAAAGGCCGAGCACCCAGAGTGTGAGGTTATGGAAACTGAATCTGCTGTCATTATTAATAAGAGGAAGGAGGGAGGAGAGGATTAAAGGCACAAAGAGGGGAGAGGAAAGAGAGGAGGAAGTAATGGTTGCGGAAAGATGGAGGTTAAAAGGAAAGGAAGTAAGGATGGAGGACAGAGGGAGCTGTGATGAGAGTAGTAGGATAGGAGCTTGAGACATGAATAGGATCTCGTACATTAATATTTTCCTTCACTGATGTGAGCGTCTGCTGAGAGACATTCACAGTAATGACGGAGACATTCTTTTTCATATCTGCTCACATATGCCGCATATCCTTTTTCAAAGAGCACTGGAAAAAATTCTCCTTCAAGTCACTGTAAAGCATAGAGGACACAGTCTCTAAAAGTGTAATCATATTGTCAGCTGAGTTACCTATTATCTCTTAAAAGTACCAGAATTTCTTCATTTTTGTGTCAGACAGTTTTTAAAAGCAGTCTCCAGTATTTCTAAACGGTAGAGATTCTCATTTCCTCTGACTCCAAGGACGGCCTGTAATACAGTTTTAATAGTGTTCACACAGATGTCTGCATGGAAATATGAATTTCCATTTTAATAGAGGACCGTACAGGATGTCAGTCCTTGGCTCCGAGCGCAGCAAAGACCACTTACAACACCAAGTGAAGTTCAGAAGGTTAGTCTGTGGATAAGTCGTCCATGTAAAGACATACATGGACGCAAGATACAGATTTATGTCAGCTCTAGTTAGAAAATCTGTAAACCTAAATGTGTAAACTTAAGTGACAAATTTGTTATGTGCAGTGAAGTGAAAATAGTGAGATGATGGCTGGTCTTTAAGCACAACTAAACAGTGATAATGATACCTGCCAATGCTAACATATTAAAGTGATATTTATGCAAATGCACCCATGTGCTGCCCAATTGGGGAGCATGCCAAATTCTGTCTTTGTGATCGAATTAGCACACGTGATCCTGTCCTAATCAGTTTCCACCGTGCTGTTAAAAATCCAATTATTATGTCCAACTCAACTTTCAGCATTCTGGACAGTTCTCTAATGAATGTGGTTAAGACAATTTGGGACCTTTTAAAATCTTTGGCCAGAATGCGTTTACAAACCTTGATTTACTGACAGAGTAGAGAACTAGACTTTGGACAGTTTCCCGGGTTCAACAACCACTGTCACTGCTTATTCAAGCAAATATGATTGACAAGCAATTCTAAGTGATGTGTGGGATCCCGCTTGAGAGGCTGTTGGTGTCGATTAACTTGCAAGATGGTGACAAATATTGTGTTTGGCTGCTGGCTGAAGGCCAGTCGCATCCATTTCACATCAGTCAGAACTTAATATCAGAATAGATTTTTTTTTAAACAAATGACAAAACAGGATTTTGTATTTAACCTCTGATATTTAAAATTGACATCTTTCAAGTAAATGTGACATTCAGTGAAACCTCTGAAACTAAGTAGACAACAGTCACACAGACTGGTGCGGGTGAAGGAGAATATTTCTCTCCTCGTACACTCTAATGACCGTGCACCAAAGCCTAAAATGTAACTTTTAAGTCCAGAACTCCGTTTGTAGTTGTTGTTGATGCTGATATAAAAGTCCATCCAGTTAGTCTGGCTCTGTTGATAAATGGAAAGTGCCTTTCCCAAGGCTGGTGTCTGAAACTCACTACAAAGCTTCTTTCTTTCTCCACTTGAATCACTTCCATAGACTCACAGTGGACCAGATAACACAGCTAATGGCTCTTCCAAAATCCATATATGACTTAATGGAAGTTCACTGTATTGAAACTCAGAGTGAAATAGGACCTTTTTGCTTTCCGACAGCAGGAAATAGACAATCGTACCACTCATAACGTTTTATCTAAAGGTCATTCTCTGAAATAGAGTATGAAGTGGTTTGATTTTTTCCCCCTTTTGCTCTTTTTTATGTGGACCATTGATGTAGATACCCCTCAGAAATGATTTTATATTGCTTAATTAACAATTTTGTACCTGAATGACTCCTAGCAGCTTCCTTGTAAAGGAAAGGTGATTTTAAGCAGTGATGTTGTACTTGCAGGTCATCTAAGAATTAGGTTAACATATTTTATACATCTAAGATACATATAACTGTTGTCTCAACTTCATGTTCATATTCTCAGTATGAAATCGATATCCTTCATATACTGTAATTGTAAATTAGAAGAAAAGCAGCCCAGTTTTACTTATAGGTCCACACATCGTTTGACATGTAAATCACATTGTCAGTCAACATAATCAGTCACTGGAACAATCAAGAAACCTACGCATATGATGATGAGTTTAGTTTCAACAAAAGCAACAAAAGATTAAGTGTTCTTGAAGACAAACTGCGTTCCTCTGCTTCAAATATGTAACACCATCAGTTTTTTTTTCTGCTGCAATTTTCCCCATACTGCCTCAGCATTTCTCAGGCATTTACTGCAGGTGGAACTCAGTATATGTTCTCAAACAGATGGGGTCCCGTCTCATGTCACACTCAGTCTCAGCAGGATGGGTGAAGGACAGCGGGCTGAGTCAGGACAAATCCTAGTTCAAACCCAGGGCACCTGAGCAGAGTGAGCGCTGTGCGTGGGTAATGGAGCGAGATGATAGCTACTTACCTTCCATAAATATGCTGCTAGAGACAAAGCACAGACGTTGTCACAGAGTCACTGGTCAGTAAAACAGCTCAGTGTGAAAAGCGGAGGCATAAACTTTGATGTAGTTTGCATTCTAATGTGCTTCTTTCCATTCACTGCAAATGACCTTATTTCACCTATAAAACTTCATTTGGAGTTATTTCCAGTGTGGCTTCTTGGTTATCCTTTATCATCACCATATATCTCATCATATGGAAACATAACTTATTTTTCTCTGTGTGGGTACTAATGTGATTGAACTGGCTGATTGAATACACCTGTGGTAGGAGATAAATATTGAGAATGTCCTGATGACAGGACATACTGATGAAGAGCAGAGACCCGGTACATTGTGTGTGCACTGTGTATACACTGTGTATGCACCGTGCCCCTGCTGCTTTTAAAATGAAAAACAAAATGAGGAAGGATTTCATATTGTGAGTGCAGCCTTTACATTTGTTTTCTTTAAAATGTCAATCATACAATTGTGATTGTTTCTCAATTGTAGAGAAAAAAAAGATTTTGTCATTATTATAAAGGACACATGGTTGGATGGAAGATGTAGATTGTCTCAACGATAATGATCAAGTGTGTAGTAGGTGACATAAAATAAGACACAAGGTAAATATGTTGTATATTTTTGAATGCAGTCAGTGGATAAACAAAACAAATCAATTCCAATGGAAGTAGTTCTGGGGCTAACAAATAGGCACAGTTGATACAGGTATCTGAAGTCATTTTTGCCCACGAGAGAACACTGAGGGTTCCTCATCCAAAATATTCATGTTGTATGTTTTGGTAAAAAACACATGAAATGGTAAGTTGATGAACCATTGACAGAAAGTTAAACAACAGCAGTTTTGATTCATGATTAATCCTTTAAGCCATTTTTCAGTTGAAACTGTCAAAAGTGTTTAGTAAAATGACTCCTCCAAAATGTCATCTTCTACTTCCAGCTCTTTCCAGTAAACAACCTTTGGTTTTGGACTTAAAGACAAGACATGTGAATACATAATTTTTACTATGGGAACTTCTGATGGACAGTTTTGACAATCAGCAGACTGACTGCAAAAAGTCAAACAAAAGTTGCAGACCTAATTGATTTTTTGATTTTGGCATTTGTAGATACAGTAAAGTATCTTATGTAAGCTCCCATGAAATTGCGTTTGAAGAAAGAAGAGCTAAACACAGATTACGTTGCTTTTTCTTTTTAATTAGCCAGCAGAAGGCCAACTAAAACTATGACAAAAAGTTGTGAAATGAAATGTTTTCTCCCCAGGGACAGTAATGTCAACAGTTTTCATTGTTTTTTCTTGCTGCTCTTCAGCACCTTCTTCTGCTAGAATCAGACACAGTTATTGGACTAATTTCCAACCAGAGTTACAAGAAAGACTTACTGTATGTCATAAATCGAAGTGCATGATCTGGCATTAGTTTATACTGTTCCGTATACCCACACACACACACACAGTCTGTCCTCTCCTTGTCTGTCCTCCTGAGCAGACGATTTACGAGTCGCAGCAGTGACGTCTCAGGCCATCGGATCATGAAGGCTTACTTTCTGTCAGGACACAGCTGCCCACACACACGCGCATACACACACACGCACACAAATCCAGTAAATTTTATGCTGCTACAAATTCTCCTACGTAAGCTGCCTTTGGACTGACTATGGTTTACTTGTGCATATAACCAGATGCAGGTTCATGCACACACACAGTGAGAGCTACTTGAGGAGGAAGACGAGGAGGTTTTATTTGACTCTGGAGGGCCGTTTGATAGAAGTCATTATCTGATTCCTGCTCTAACCTGATAGAACTGGATATTATAGCAGCAAGTGTGTGTGTTTGCCTCTGGCTCTGCAGAGTGTTATTTGTTTGTTAGTTCTGCTGTGTACCTATATGTGCACATTTGTGCAGTGGGAAATTACTATACATGCCCACATCTTCACTCCTGTACTCTCCTGCAGGTAGTGAGTTTAAAACCATGCATCTGTGTTTTTGTGTCCATATATAGTCACAGTGGAGTTTGGAAACATCAACAATGAGCTGGAAGGACAGTTTTCAATTTTAGGTGGCTATAACAAAATCAGGAAATGTACAGTATGTTGTAAGAGTGGGACTCTGGAGTGAAAATGCACAGTTATTGCATTTATATACAGACAGTCTAACATAAACTCCAAAGAGTCAGGGCCAGTTTCTGTCACCATTGGGGAAATAAATGAAAAGCAATCTTTGCACATCTGTATACACACAGGTGGAAAAGAGACTGAATGATGTGTAGAAAAAACCTGAATTAACTTCCTGCACTCACAGTCAGCTTATTAGGTGGTGGCCATGCTCCAGTGCAACAACATTTGTCAGACATTTCATTTTCTTAGTCGGGACATAGGTTTAAGGTCGTGATCCTGATGTAGGGCTGCCGCCTAAAAGTCAAGAAGGCCCAGAATTTGACAAAAAACTGTGATGGAAGTAGAGACGGTTGATGGGCAGGAAAGCACTGGACTTGGCAGTGCCTGGTCAACGCGGCTGTTTTCTGTTGGCCACTCCGATACCCCCAGATACTGACAGATATCTGCAATAATGTTGAGTGTTTCTAAAAATGAAAAATATAGCTAAGAAAAAGCACGAACCAACAAATCAATATACTAAAAATTAAAACTCCCAGTCGATAAGTCTGTAGTTGCAGAGGTAAATATTTGGGATTTTCCATCTATCGTGTTGCTCTGAATAACCTACAGCTTCTCCTCTGGTCACCCACAGAGCCTGGTTGATTTCACAGAAGAGCAGCCTGTTCTTTAGGTCAGACCTCAGTCAGAATGATAATCAGAATGCAGAGGAGTACTTCCTGAAACTTAGTGGAGGACATGTTGCTATAGTTTGACATTATGTAGGCTGGAAGAGCTCAGCAGTAAGAGACAAATAAATCCTCCAACTTTCTGTCTGCAGTTCAGAAGTATCTGCTGTTATAGACCCAAAACAAGAAGAGGAACATGGCTGTCATACTACAGATTAGTCACCACAGGGTCAGATCTACTAAATACATTTTTCAGATATCAGCTCTCAATTATGCAGAAAGAAATGCTTTAAACCCAGATGAGCTGATGTGTTTAGGTTTAGGATGATGTTGTATACAATAGACTGCTGTCTGTGTTATTTCTAGCTGAAACATGTTTTGCATCAGCAACCTTATAAATTGATTAGAGAGTTTAGAGACTCAGATTGGAAATCTTACTGCGTTCAGTCCTGGCGGATGAATACAAACCTTGTTGAATCCAGGTTAAATTACTATCAGTTTTTTTTTTCCCCTCTCTGTCTTTCTTTTTCCGTCTCCTCTTTCTCTTTCTGCCTTGTCCTCTGTTACTCTCTCTCTCTCTCTGTCATGCTCTCTCTGTCACTGTCACTGTACATTATCTGCTGAGTAATGGAGAGGGTTCCAGGGAGAAACTGAATCTGAGGTGAGCTGAGGTCAAGACGCTGTGAAAGGATTTAAATCCTCCCACAGGATCGGTGTTGTGGCTGTGCAGCAATCAGAGTGAAACACAGCTAGATGTCGACAGAAACTTGAGCTCAGTGGTTTGGAAGAAGAGGCTCAGGGGGGACGACAAGATGAAGAGCGAAATGAGGGTTTATGGGAAACAGAGTTTTAATTCAGAGGAGCGCCAGCATTAACATTATGAGTGAACAATCACCTCTGACCTGGTCTGACATGTTTGTACAAATGATCCTGAGGTGTTGAGATTAGTTTGTAAAGGACGTATTGACAGTTAAAGTGCAGTACAAGGCGACGTTAATGAAGTTGAGGACAAAAATATAAACATCATTACATTCTCATTTTCTGCGGTTTAAGAAACAGCATCTGCAAAGGTTGTGTAATTTGTATTCCTGAACAGCTCTGACACCACAAGTCTGGTTTGCATATTAATAAACTTCCTTATTCAGCTCAACAAAGGCCTTTTGAATCTGTCAAGCACAGCTTCATCAGTGCCGGGGCTCCAACTCATTTTGTGAGATTGTCATTACTGGAAGCTGCATGTTTATCTTTGGATTGTGGAGGACTTCATAACCAGGGAGGTATGTCAGTCTTCTCTGGGAAGTGCTCTGATTAATTTTACTGTTGTCAGTGTTGTGTGCGACTTTCGGGGATTTAGTGAACTCAGATATACTCACCTTAGTCATCTGTGTATTCACACTCATTTTGAAGGTTTAGCAGGTGAGTTCACACTGGATCAAGTTGTTTCAAATTAAATTAGTGTCATCGAGAGGAGCAGAAACTAAAATTACAGCCAGGTAATCCTCTAGCCTTTCATGTGTTCCCACCTCCAGTATGAATATTACAACCATTTAAGTTGCAGAATTATTAATATTTTCTGTTACTTCTCATTGCTGGAAAAAGCTATGCTTACATTTATACTATGTAGCACTTATTGGCACATGGACTCAGTCCCTCTGTGTGCCTGATTGGAGCATTCAGGTGTAAGCAACTGTACCTGTCCTGATTCCCAGCTTATCACCTAAATATAACACCTATATGTTTATAGTGCTGTTTTTCCTCTATGCATTTTCAGCTATAGTTGTCACAGTATGGCCAGTTTGGCATTGTTCAGATGGTTGTCTTTTGAATTCAGGCAGAGGGACACTCATTTGTGCCTCATTTACGCATATCCCTTAAGTATCTCAAATCCAGGTAAAATCCTGAAGTCCTGATGATTCAAGATCTTAAATCTGATCTTGTTTTTTTCAGCCACATGCAAATCAGGGTCTGCCTCACTCCAGTCCAGATGTTGGTGATTCACCTGAGGTAGTTTAGTAAATGGAAAAATCACCAGAAAATAACAACTTCTGTTATTTATCAGTTCTCTTACAGCATTAAACTTTGATCACAACTATTGATTAGCTAACACAAACACATGTATGACTCATATGGACAGTGAGACTTGCTGTCACTCATGCCATTTGATCTCCCGTACAGATCATTCAGTCACTGCACTGATCAGGGATCAGATAAATGCTACAACAGCATATTATGTCTCCAGTATGACCGTCTGTGTGGAAATTCCAAGAGCCCATTGCTTCCTGTTGCCTTTTATGTGACAGGAAGAATGATGACAAGTTTCATTGCCACTTCAGTTGCCATTGTCACAGGAGTAAAGACCCCGTAGAGGCCACTTCCACAGACCACTTAATGACATAGTTACACTTGGGAGGAGTGAGCATTACGTAACCGCCTTGGTGAGATTGATTCACTTTCATCCTTTCAACATCTGACTGGAACGGCATTTAAATCTGTCTCTTAGCTTATTGGTTATACTTAGTTTTTGTGATATACAGCGCATAGCAAGAGTAGATCTAATGTTTCTAATGCCTTGAAACCCCTTTTTTGGAACACATTAAATGCACCTCTGCACCACTGGACAATATCTTGGCTTGCCATCTTTAAGACAACTTCTGAAAGTAAAGTAAGTTTTTGCACTTAGTTTTTGGCTAAACTACCCTCACTCACAGACTGAGTGCCACATTGACACTTTAAAAGCTGAAAGAAAAGCATGGCTGCTTTTATCATGATATAATTCATTTATGTTTACATTGGTGGCTTATTCTGGATGGTGAACAACATTGAAAATCACAGTGAGTAGTGGAAACAGTTTCTCCTGAGCGGTTTAGACTGAAGTTTATCATCAATAATGACAGCACATTGTTCTAATTTAAAGTTTCACAACTCTTCAACCTTATCTTTTAATTATTTTCCTTCCGATCCCAGCCAGTGGAGGGTAGCAAACACATAAGGCAGATACACACTCTTCAGTTGCTTTCACGGTAACCTCTCCTGTACCTGCTGTCATAGATAGCTGTAGCCCAGGTAATAAAATCTATTTTGTTTGTACTTCTTGGCCAATAGGTTTTTCCAGGCAAAATGATACTAAAGGCTTCAAGCTTCAGTGACTCCTCTAAATGTCTAAATTTCTAAATAATAGATATCTGAAAAATGAGATTTTAATCCTCTCTCCCACTTCCTCTAAAAGCTGTTATTTTTTAAGTAAGTTGTGACCTTTGTTTTATTACTACTGCACTTGCTGTAAGTTGTTCTGAGTGTAGAGACTGCAAAATAACAAAACGTTGTGTCTGTGAGTGTAATAGATTCAAACAAAACCAGATAATCTTCAAATGGCACTGAAGAAATATAAGGTCATTCTTCTGAGTTAAAAATTATTCAGAAACATTGACTTTTATCAAAGTTCCTCCAGAAGGCGATCAGAAACATGTTCCCCACCCAAAGGATCTCTCTGTTGCTGTTTGACTGATGATTATATGTTGGCAGCAGTGGAAGAGTTCACATGGAGGACATATCGTTCCTCGCCAGAGATAAGATTTCCACTTGCTCACAAGTGTCAGGGGAGTCTTGATTTCTCTCCGTCTGAACTCGGCCGCCGAGGAACACCGGCTGGTCTTCTGTCGATAAGCCGAGAGGAGGAGAAGTGCGGCTTCACCACTCCTATCAACTCTTTCTTCTTCTCCTGTCTTCTACCACTCTACTGCTTCACCAATCAGACCTTTCTAAAAAATTGATACATATATATATATATATATATATATATATATATATATATTATATATATATATATATCTCCTCCTCTTCTCCTCCACCATCTTGAGGTGTTTTCAGATTTGGACAGTTTCAGACTTTTCCCCAGACTGATGAGACACAAGATTGCTCTGAAGGCTGAAGAGCTGCTTTTCCACAGTCTGAACCAAATTAGAAAAACTGATGTTTATATAATTTGTTGATTTGCCTCATTTACGTTCACATTGACAAAGCACTATAAATAAGTGGTGCATTCAGGAACAGGTTTAGAAGAATTTTGCCCTTTGTTGCTGGGGTTGCACTCAGCAGTCATTGTACTACTTAAAGCTGGACATAAGCTTCTTTGTAAAGTGTAGTTAAGTGTTAGATTTCACCTGCTGTCGCTATCACACTCTAGTCAGGAAACACTGTCACAAGATAGCTCAGGGTATTACAGTCATTATTCTGAGTAAAGTTCAGAAATAAAGTGTCTTTCAGCACAAAAATACACTTGTAAGACACAAAAATGTCTGGTGGTAGAGCCATTTTGCAGCCATAATGTGGAGCAGCTGTAATATATGCTACATGCATGGACTCTGCTGCTTTGACACTGTAACACTCTAACGTGCAAGCGTAACTGAGATTCACCTCCCACCCATGGCCTGATGACGTAGATAAGAACAACAGTAGTAGTTGTTCGTACTAAGACAAGGGCACGATCCCTCACCGGGTTCCCACTGGCAGTTTTTGATGGGCTCGGCAAAACTGGAGGGACCACTGCCAAGGATTCAACACAGGTCGCTCCTGCTTTACCAAACCTTAGTAACTATTCACATGCAAAATCCTCTGTAGAAACCCAGGGGAATGTCTACATGGCCAGTCAGGTTTCTGTGGTAAAAATCTACCTGTGTTGACCTGGTTTCTCCAACACTTTTACTCTGATTATGTAAACTTGTTTTTTTGTTTAATGCCATTGCTCTCGAAACCATTAGTAACTGCTTATTTCAAAGCATGTAAGCACACTTTTGGATTGTTTAAGAGTCTGTTCTGGTGACTGATGAACCAGTAATATTAATCAACAAATGTAATGAATTACTGTCATGTTTTTTCTGCCCGTTGGGCATAAAAATCACACTGAATCACAGCACATAGTTGGAATTGGTAGATCAAAGGATGCATCTGAAGCCTGTTTTTCTAAGTGTACTTAAAATGTACCCTAGGTCTAAAAATATACCTCTCCTCGAGCTTTCTGTGTTTGTGTGCGTGGGGGAGTATACAATCAAAAAAATACACACTCACGTACACACACACACCCCTGACTCCTTTATAAAACATTCGAGCATCATCAGTTTTGTCTTCAAAGAGAAGATGAGGCTGGTGCGTGGAGGTGGGCGCCATGATGGATGGTCGGGTTATGTTTGTGTGTGTGATTGAGTGTGAGCGTGTTTGGGCCTTGCTTTCCTTTCATCTTTGATGAAGAGCTAAATAAGGCCTCTAGCTCTGATCCCATCAAACCCCTGAAACTCGCACGCTCCCAGAGGCGCTGCTTCCCTCAGAGACTGTCCTCCTGTAAAAAACAACCTCACAGGTCGTATGTGCGAGCAGTTCATTACGATTCATGTGTTTTATGGGCTGTAGTAATTACGGTAGCAGCAAAGGAAGAAGTCAGGTGACATTGTAGGGAGAGCAAGAAGATCCATGTTATGGGGAGGTTAGGGTGGACAGGGGATGACAGAGCACAGGACTTTGATTTATCACTGTTATGATGATGAAGGTCCAGTAAGCCCTCTGTTGGTATGCTCCTATGAATTGTATCTGAGGGTAATGCAAAGTACCTGTGGTCATTAAAGTTGGAGGACTTGTTCCCCCGTACGTACGTTTGTGTATTTGTGTTTGTGTGTGTGCGGCTACAATGTGACTTTGGTACATGTCTTAGAGTGATGGATATGACAAATAAAGTTAGTGAAAGACAAAATGAAAAAATATTGCTTAAAAATGAACATATATGTGTTTGTAATCATTAGGAAAAAAAACTAACATGTTTTTAGAAGGTTTGCAATCAGTGTTTTTGGGCTTTCAACAAACATGGTGCCCGCGGCTGGCTGTTCTTTATTACTTTTTGCCCAGATTTGACTCTCGTCAGATGTTTGTGATTGTGTCTGAGGTGAAATGACTAAATAAACATGGTTTATGTGATCAAGGATATCAAACTCTCGCTCTTGCTTTACATCTTTGACATTTATGCTGAACAGGCTTCACTCCACAACAACCACACCCATGCACACAAGTCTTGACCCCACCGCACTCTTTGCATTAATTTGATTTGATGCATTGCACTTGATCATATTATTTCTGCAGGGTGTGTTTGTGCCTATGCTTGTGTGAAATCCAATCAAACTGCCAGATTAGAATCAGTTACTGCCTTTTCAGTGTCCTTGTGGGACAAATAAATCACAAAACACAAATTCCACCCAACATTTTTTTTTTTTTTTTGGAGACCTCCAGTCCTCCAGTACTGAAAAAACATACGGAAATTCAGTTTTTGGCACGAGTTATTTTAGGGTTAAATGTGTAAATGTGTATATGCTTTTCTATCACAGTCATTAACCATCCCCCTTGTTTGCCATTTCTGATTTAATCCAAATGTTTTAATTATCTCAGTATCTCAAGAAATCAACCTTTGAGGTAAGGAATCTGATTTCACAGGAATACGACTTTGTTATCCAAGATAACAAGATAATTAACTTGCGCCCTTGAGATAACATGATATGTGTTAAAATAAGCTGCTCTCATTTTTTCCATATTTTTGTGTTTTGTTGTGCCTTTTGTTTTAATCTCCACCCACAGAGTTGTTGTATGTGTTGTTTGGAGGTAAGGCTTTTCGCAGTGTTCATACACTACACTGCATACATGCTCTCGATGTGTTGTCTTGTGCAAGGATTGGGTAACGTGGGATTTCCACCAAGATTTCAAGATACAAGACAACATGTGATTGTTGCCTTTCTGTAATCACAGATTTGTCTCGGAGTTGCATGAACTTCATATGAACCCCCTCTGCCCTTACACCCCTCAAAACAAAATGCACACAAAAAACACAGTGCTTGCTAGCTGCCCTGCTAACCTGCCATTACTCTGCACTACAGGAGGCAGAGCAATTGTTTCGGCTGGCACAGAGAGGAAAGGAGGGTTTGAAAAGGAACTGAGTGAGGTAGATATATGGGGAAAAGGTGAAAAGGAGGTTTTAATGACAAAGTGCAGGCCACAAGGTCTTTCTCCACCTCCTCCATCACCTTCTGCTCTTACCGTCCAGCTACCTCCCTTGTTGTAGGCGTGTAGGTGCGAGTGTTCCTCTGTTCATGGGGATGTATGCTGAAGTCAGAGGCAGAGCAAGAGACTAATTAAATCTAATCCTTCCCCTCTGAGACGGTCGAGCTCTATTCTAAGAGGAAACAGCATTATCCAGGGATAATCACATTCATGCTGGGCCTGCTGGGAGCACGTACGCCGCTGTCAGTCAACCCTCGGCTCCCATTCATCTTTAATAACTCCTCGCTCTCACTGCTACACCTCTGCTTGTTCCCAAAGCTATAATCTCTTCAGTCTTTATTGGCAGTTTTGTGGTGGATTTCAGGTGTGGAATTTATGCGCTGAAAGGAGGAATCCAACCTGAATCACTCAACAAATCATGAAGTACTGTACATTGTGTTTCTGGATTTATATATATATTTATATCTGGTTTGGTGGTGTGTATTTTCTCATTTCCCAGTGGTTTGATAGTTAGATACAAATTGTTACTATTTCTCTTTCAAAAGCTGTCATTTACACCAAGCAAAGATTGAAGCTGAGAGTTAGAAATCATTTACCAACGCAGAAGTAGATGATAGAGTCTGAGGCAAAGTGGTTCACCAAGTTTTTGCATCATTAGATAGAAAGAAGTGAAAATTAGTCTGGTGCTCCTGGTGGATAGTTCCCTTAAAAGTTTTTATGTGAGTATTTGACAATTCACAGAGATGAGAAGATAAGAATTCAGATATCCTGTCTGTTTGTTTTCCCATGTAACAGCTTCCATTTAAGTCATTAAGAGAAATGCCAAATCTGACGGCCTGTTGGAGAATCGTAAGGGCCAGATATTCAGAACAGAATTAGGTGGTTGCGGGGGTTTGTTTAAGCTCGTGGTTTGTTTATCAGTGAGTTTGTCTGGTGACAGAGCTATGAACCAGCTGGTTGGTTTGGTTCAGTTTTGTGTGTTCAGACACAAACTGTCCGGTCTCTAACTCTGAAATCACTGAGTCATACTGGCTGAATTATTTATCTTTCATCTACAACAAAACTGGAAACCATCTTCCTGTTCCCTGACAACAACTAGCCCTCCAAACTAAATGACAAAAGAGGTAGTTAAAGTGTTGTCTGATCACGGTTGTCGTCAACATTTTTGCCAGTGTTTTCCAAAACCGTGACAAGAATTAGTCATGGCCCCTCAGCAGTTAAAGTTTGTTTGGGTTTAGGTAACTAAATCTACTTGGTTTAAGTCAAGTGATGATAGTAGTAGAGTTAAAGTTAGGCGGTAGTGGTCACATGTTTTCTGAGGTTATTTTTAAGCTTGAGGTGTTTAAACAAATCAGTGCTGTTGTTTTTCTCATGAGGGGTCTCACATACTGTGGTGCAAGTAGTCTTTTTATAGTTTTATACAGTAAATATACTGATAAAAAGCATTATAATATGGGATTGAAGCTCATTACTTTTTTATGTAAATGTGTCTGTAGCAGAATAGTATGGGTTACTGTCAAACAATGTTACTGGATGCTATAAGTTTGTAATTTATACATTCTTTGATTAGACATTTCACAGTGTCAGTCTTAATGTAGCTCATTTTTAACTGTGATTGTTTAAACAAATACAAAAACAGGTTTTGTAGAAAATACTTATGTTTCACAATGTAGTGAAGGAATAATAGATTGTATTGTTATCTGTGTCAAACCCCAGGTATTATGTTCTTTAGTTTAACTTGGTGTTATGTTATTGTTTTTTTCATTTTTACTGACATCAGTGGTTGCAGGAGTGGTGGTAGTAGTAGTAGATTTTAAAGGCTCCTCTCCCCAGCAAACCAAAAATTCTTGGTCTCCCAGTGTCTTCATTTTGTCATTTTACATTTCAAACAGCTGATATCCGGTCTCAGAACAAAGCAGTCGTCTATTTATTCAGCAGCGGAAAAGAAAAATTCACTTGTCACAGACAGAAATAGAACTGAAGCCTTAGATGTTAAATTGTCATCTCAGGAGCCTGTCAGTCAGTTTTTAAAAACTCTGATTGCTGTTGAACTTTTCAGCGTTGGACCCCTGAGCTTTCTGTTCGCAGCTCCTTAAATTAGTCTTTTGTTCTCGTGGATGGCCTCTCTCCTCCATACTGCCCTCCTCTGCTTATCTTTTACTCCTCCTCCTCTTCTTCCCTCTTATCTGTCCTCTTCAGTACTTCCTCTCTTTATTAGTGAACTACTTCTCCTCACCAGATAAGCTCTGTCTGTCCGTCTGTCTGAGTCTCTGCTGGACTGAATTTGTGAGTAAATAATCCTCACTCCATCACATTGTTTGATTATTTAAAAAAAAAAATCTTTTCACTCTCTTTGTAATGCATTTCCTCTTGTTCTGATGTGTGTGTCCATGTTCTCAGGCTCACTTTAGAAGTCTAAGGCCCTGCTGGCGCCCCCCAGAGGATACAATTTTCATTGCACCAAACAACATACTGATGATTTTGATGTAATCTTACAACTTGACCAGTAGTACGACAAAATGGTTAAAGTTTTCCCTGAAGTTGGTGCTAGAGGACAGTCAAATGTTCATCCTAAACCACCAGTATCAGCGCTGGGCTGTGAGGTAATTTTGGCTTAGTGGCCAGAGTTGGAATTGCAGGTCACATGATGACCACTGGCCTAAAAACACTGTTCCCCATATACAACCATTACAAAATAAGCATCTGTAAAATGGTCAATACATTTTTCTGAGGAAAATCACTCTCTGTTATCACATTTTAGGTCCAATAAAAAGCTGGATCACTAAATATATTTCATGCCAGGACAGGACTTTGCATTTAATTTCAAAACTAACTGGTCTAGTTTAAATGAATGATGGGGATTTTCAGACCATCAGAGTGGACACGGCTCAATGCTCATGCACTAAAGGCACAAAACCACAGAAGCTACATGAAGCCTGAAAAAAAGCCACATGAATTGGGCGCCATCATGCCATCATGAAATGTTATATCTAGTGCCTTAGATTTTTGTAATTTTTGGGTACAAATGAAACTGTAGCCTTACCGTTGCATGAGAAGAAAAGTCTGTTCAAAAGACAAAACAATACAAAATGAACAAATAATTAAAAATTGTGGCCAGAGGTTGATGAGGTATGTTTCTTCTTCTTCTTCTTCTTCCTTCCTTCCTTCCTTCCTTCCTTCCTTCCTTTCTTCCTGTCTTCCACTCTGTCTCTCTGGTCAGAAAAAGATCAGCCTGTGGTTGTTGTTTTTTTCCTTCATTCAATCTGTTCTGCTTTATTGATTTTAATTATTCTCTGAATGATTAACTCACCAAGCTCAGCAAAGTCTGTTTGCAGATGCAGCATTGTGTGTGTGTGTGTGTGTGTATATGTGTGTGTGTGTATTTGTATGTGTGTGTGATGTTAACCAGAGGTGCAGTGGGCGTGCTGAATTGTCAGCAGCAGTAAGTTAACATAATGGATATACTATGTTGAAGGCACATTGTCAGTGTCAAGTGTGTGTGCATGCATAAAATATGGATGAGGGTGGTGTGTGTGTTTTTGTCAGTTCGACATGTGTTTGGGTGTTCTGCCTGTGTCTGTCTGTCAGTTTGCTCAACACATAATTCTTTCATTCTTTTTTTTATCGCTTGAATATGTTAAATGTGCCTATTTTCCATTAAATCCCCAATAATGATGTACTGAGAATGCCACAGTTTTAAATATGGTTAAGAGTTATTGGTAGTTATGAAGGGATCAATTAATAAGTATTAAATTAGGGATGTTTTGATCAATTTTAGGCAGATTTTAAGGGCTGTTAATGGGAAAAGACCCATTAAATGTACCCATAATCAATTACATATCAGAAACTAATTACCTTGACTTTTATGATAAGCCCATAGAACTGTAGGCTTTGAGATTGAGGTCATTTTTTAAGGTCAAACTTTAACAGCTCAATTAACTAAGAATATTTAATCTGAGTGTGATGTTTCTTTAAGACAGAGTTTGTGTTTTTGTCGTCAACGTGTGTTTTTGCGTGTTTCATGTTTGCTTGAGTGTGTAACTGTGTGTATTCCCTCTTCCCGTAGCTCCCTCTTCAAACATAACTACAATGATGTTCCGGTTAGTTCTTCTACTTCTCCTCTACTCTCAGTCTCATTACCAAACTCCAAATGGGATTTTTTTCCCTGCACAGAGATGCCTTAATAGCATTTTTTCCGACTCTGACCAATCATTTTAGTTCTCTGCGTGAGTAGTTAGCGTGTGTGTGTGCGTGTGTGTGTGTGTGTGTGTATTCTGCACAGTTTTCAGCAGTGTTGTTCCCTCTGTGGCTTTTTGTTTTAGTTGGTTTGTTTTTCCACTGATCAACTACAAAGTGCTGACCCTGCACATGTTAGCAGCTGCTGACTGACAAAGGTTTGTAGCCTGTTTTTGTTTTTATTTTTCTTTCTTTCTGTCTCTCTCTCTCTTCTTTACAAATGTTGCATTGATTTGATGCATTCATCGTTTTCTCTCACCTCTTCCCTCCTTTCTTCCCATTTTCACATTCCTCATGTCTCATCTTTCTTCTTTTTCTATACCACCATTTCCTCTCCTCTCGTTCCCTCTCTCTCCCAACATCCATCCTCCTCCCTTGTTTCCTCACCTCTTTTCTCACTAATCCTATTATCTGCTCTCCTCCTCTTTCAACTTTCTTCTCACCTCCTCCCATCTTTCTTCACCTTTACCTATTATTTCTTATTATTTCCTTTTCTTTTTTCCTCCCTCTTTCCTATTTCTCTTCACATCCACTCTCTTTTCTCCTCTCCTTTGTCTTCCTGATCCCACTGTCCCTTTTCCTAGTTTTTCTTTCTTTTTTCCTCCACAAACCATCACCTCCTCTCAATCCTCCCTCCTTTATATCCTCTCCTTGTGTCTTGTCTCATCCTCTTTTGGCTCTCTCCATCTCATTTTCTCCTTCTTCTCTTGTCTCTACTCTTTCTCGTCTTTTCTCTGTCCGCTCTCATTCTCTCATTTTTCTTTCCACCTTTTCTCTCATCACACCTTGCTTTCTTGCTGCCTTATTTCACGTCACATTATCTCCTCTCCTTCTCCTTTCCTTTCTTCTCACCTCATCTTCTTCTTTTGTCATTTTTTCCATTTCACTCTTTTCGTCCTTCTCATGTCCTCTTTATCACTCTTCTCTGTTTCTCGTTTCCTTCCCCATCCAATCATTTCCTTGTCCTCCTTCATGTGCTCTCACCTCCTCTCATCTTTTCTTCTCCTCCTCTGTTCCCCTCCTCCTCTCCTTCTCTCTCCTCGAGCTCCCCTGCTTCTCTTCTTCTTGTCCTTCTCATTAGTTGGGATTTATAACATGTTCATGCATGTGAGGCACCGTAGAACAAATTAAGCTCTCTGGCAGCAGCGTGTTTCTTTATCCCTCCTCCCTTTGCGATAATGTCCAGTATAATCTGTCTTTGCCCGGCCGGGGTCCCCAACTGGTCCCATAATCCTCTTTGTAACACAACGCAATTAGAAGTTCACACCATCGAGCTTGGGCCGTGCAGTTGAGGCTTCGGGGGGCTGTAATGACAGCAGGAGGTGTGGGTGAAGGTGAACTCAGGTCAGGGTGATGGTGATGGTGGTTACCCCTCAGAGCTGCATGTGATGCTACTGGGGAAATTGGCTGCTTTGTTATTGCGTATGGTGGATTTCAAACACATCTTGAGCAAAGATTTAGTGCATCACTAAATTTGTTACATTATATGGCCAAAAGTAGGTGGACAGCCGAACATCACAGCAATATGTGTTAACTGAACATCTCATTCCAAAACCATGGACACTGATCTACAGTTCTATCACCTCCACTCCTCCTAGTTTCAGTCTTTGCACCAGATGCAGGGACTTAAGAGCATTAGTTCGGTCCAACACTAATGTTGGTAATAAGGTCTGGCTACTAGTTCATCAAAAGGTTACTGGTTGAGGTCAAGGTAGGGCTGAATCGAATTTTAACCGAAATTACGATTTGAACTAATCCTATTAGCAAACTGCAAAGACTGCGATTATTTTTACATCTCCTGACTCTGACCCAGTGGTTAATCATGTTGCATCATTGTCTGTGTGTGACAGTCATGCTCACCAATCAGAAGAGGCCCAGATCAAAGCGAATGTGTACACGCCTACTACCAAAAAACATGTGTAAGGAAGCTTGTGTTGCGAAAAATGGCAGCTGCATACGTTGGATCAGAGGAGACAGGTTGACAACTCACTATGTTAAGCTTATTTTCAAAACTTAAATGGCAAATAAAATCAAATCACAATACCTGTCAGAAAGATCACAATTAGATATTTTCCCAAAATCGTTCAGCCCCAGGTCAAAGCTCTGTGCAGACCAGTTACATTTTTCCACATCAAAGTGGGCCGTCTATTTCTTGAGCAGGCTGCTAAACAGAGTGTGGTTTATAAATGATGGGAAAAACACTTGCTGTGGGGAAAAGCAAAAATCAAAGCGAACATGTCATCCATTATGGTATGCTGAAAAACAAAAGTGAGGTCAAATGAAAACCTAGAGGTAGCTCTGGAAGATCTAATGGATGTTGACAGTGGATTAGTTGAGCAGTAACTTTAATAAAAAATGTAGAAGTGAAATGGCACTGAAAGGCAAACAATCGATTCAATTGACAGAAACTTTATCTGCAACATTTTTGATAATCCTTTTATCCTTTTAAAAATGACCACTTCATGTTGTCCCAGGTTCTCAAATATAAGGATTTTCAGCTTTTCCCAGTTTTATATAATGAATATCTTTTTGTTTTAGACTGTTTGTTGAACTATGTAATTAGGGAAGGAGGAATCAAAAACATCAATAAATGAATTGATAGTGAAAAATAATTAACTTTCAAAGTGGTGTAACACTGGAATTTCCTTCTTCTCTTTACTCATTATCAGTAGCACTAATGGGCAAAATATATATATAATATAAAACTTGGGCTGTAAAAGCACAGACTTGTCTGTTAAGTCTGTCTGTGACTGCTGTGTTAGCATGAGTCAGGGCAGCCACCATGACAGCATGACGAAAGAGCTGCATACCGCCACTGCCTCGTTTTACACCATACATTAACACAGAGCGACAAAGATAAGATGTTCATTTAACACACACACACACACACACACATAGTGGAGGCAGCAGGACATTATCAGGCAGTCCATGTGTCATACAATCACCGATCACAGCGAGATGATGACAGCTGATCGATACAGGTATCTGAGTGTCCTGACCTTCATCTCAGGCCTGTCAGTCAACAGCAGCTTGATAAAAACCTGAGCAGGCGTTTGTCTGAACACAAAGTGCCGTCTGACAGGTCAGACGACATCAAGTTTGAAACAACGTTATCGCTGCCATTCCTCAACTGCAGTGGGAGCATGGCGGTCAGATTAGGATCGACCTTCCAGCAGCATGAAGGCTGAGTTTTGGACACTCACTTTAAAGCATACTGCTTTTTGAGAATCTGTTGCGGTTTTGTAAACACTCTGGCTTCAATTTAATTATACACTGTGTGAAAAATAAGACTAAATAGTGATTTCTGTTCCCTTTTAATGTTTTTGTTTCATCTAATCACTAAATAAATGCTGTGGGAACTCTGTGAATTTATGAAGTGAAGTCACTGTGAACTGCCTTATAATTTATTATTTCCCCAAGGCTGGTCACAAGCAGATTAAAAAGGATCTCAAAATTTTTTTGAGAGAACAAATCAATACCGAAAGTTAACGGCTGGGTTATTGTTTCCCAGAACTCTCCTGACTTCCTACAGAGTATATTAGACTCAGAGGCAACAGCAGATGAAGTAACCAGTTTTAGGCCATGAGGAATATTGTTTTTTAAATGTGGCGACCTCCAGAGAAAAGGTTTTATGAGATAACAGAAAAGTAGTGAGACGTTAAACACTGAGAGATATTCAGAGACCTGAATATCATTATAAAGTACACAAGTCATTCTCAACTTTTCTCCAAATTTGCCTTTTGAGAAGGAGAAAAAACCTAAGTGTGAATCAGTGGGCAGCAGGAGGCGAGCTGTGATGATGAACCAGATTAGGCTGGCTGAAAGTTTGTCAACTAATTCCTACCAGATGGCAGGTAACTGACTGTTGACTTGAGGTTGTTTTCCATTCCAGAAGTCATATTTAGTGGGTGGTAGAGCCAAAAAAAAAAAAAAAGTGTCTGGCGTCTGCCTGCTATCTGACAGATGGCTGATGGGTAACCTGACTGCCTCCCCAGTGTCCTTCAGAGGACACAGCAAGGTTCATTTCACAAGTCATTTCTTCAGTTTTGTTTTCTGTAAGGTGAACCAACACTGAATTTCGTTTCTTACAAGTGAGGGACAACAGTAAAGATTCACTGTAGAGACCTTGAAGTAAGAACTAAGTACTAAATCTGTTCAGTGTCACCAAGTGCAAGAAGATCAGTTAAAGAAGTGCACAGCAAGTGCTAGTTCAGCATGTTAGGGTGTTAGAGGTGTTAAGAGAGGAGAGAAGTCTTCAAGGGACGCTACTGCTCTGATAGCATTTGGAAGCTGATTTCACCATTAGGGAACTGCAAACAAGAACAGACTGGACTGAGAATGCACTGTGTGCAGGGATGGTAATGCCAGACAACGATCCTTGGTGGAACACAGTGGACAAGAAGAAGTATAAACCTGTATGATTAAGTTCAAGTGGTTGGACCACCTGTAGGAGTTTCACTGTGCATGAAGGGAGGCACTGAGGTAGTCAGTGCAAGAGATAACCATGGCCTCTACCAAGAGTTGGTTGGTGTGAGTATGATGGCTGATGGTAGCAGACTGCAGTGGCGGGCTGTGCATTTCAGGACTTATTGTTGGAACTGAGACGCACAGATAACCTCTACAACAGAGTTGTTGAACTCTTCTTCCTCCTTCAGCCATTGTGGGTTGAAAAAAACGCCATTTAAAAACTAACTAACATGTTTCAGCTTGTGGTAGTAGGTATAGATGTGGATTTCTAGCCCTGACCATAGACTGTATATAAAGAGGCCCTGACCAGTATGCTCTCTGACCATTCAATCAAATGACATGAAAATGTTGATGTTATCATAGGCCTGCTAGATGGTCCCTGGTCTCAAAATCTGATTGGTTAAAGGATCCGCGAAGCAACAGTTTCACCGCCATTTATTTTAGATTACAGGGGCGTGCACTGTTGATACTGAAGGCCTCAGGGCAGATTTCTTGTAACTCGGCAACACAGGGCTGAAACCTGATTGGATAAAAGCTCTAACATAAACAGGCTGTACTGGAAGCAGCGCATCCAAGAGGAAAGCTATGAGATGAAGAGAATAGACTGTTGGGAACAATTTAATACATATAGTATTAATGGAAAAAAAAACATATATAAAAATATAATTCAGTGATTGTGACCTTGTTTGGGCCAGCAAAGAAGGCCTTGCTGGACCTGACAGCCCACCACTGGCAGACTGTGAAATGGGCCAGGACAGTTAATACACATCTTGCTGCACAACAGCAGTTTTAACAACCTCGTGACTTTTCCTCATGTAACATTAAACTTTTTATTAATTTCTTTTATTTTTATTTTTTAAATGTTAGGTCTTCTTCCAAAAAGTCACGACTACTGGTTTGCCCTGTCAACGCAAATTGTTCTGTCAACTCCCTGGGACAGTGCATCAGGAGCAGCCACCATATTCAACATGGCGAAAAACTTTCCGCCACTGCCTCGTTTACCATACATTAACACGGCAACCAAGCTCCGAATGTTCATTTAACACACACACACACACACCATTAAGAGCGGCAGGACGTTGCATCAGGCGATCCATGTGTCATACAATCACCCGATCACAGCGAGATGATGACAGCACAGTCGATACAGGTATCTGGTGTCACAGGCGCATCTCAGGCCTGTCAGTCCGGCAGCAGCAGTAAAAACCTGAGCAGGCGTTTGTCACGAACACAAAGTACCGTCTGACGGTCAGGCGACATCAAGTTGAAACAACGTTCATGCTTTCCAGTCCACTCAACTGCGGTGGGAACTTGGCGGTCAGATTAGGATCGACCTTCCGGCAGCATAGGCTGAGGTTTTGGACACTCCTTTAAAGCATACTGCTTTTGAGAATCTGTTGCGGTTTTGTAAACACTCTGACTTCATTTAATTATACACTGTAGAAAAATAAGACTAAATAGTGATTTCTGTTTCCCTTTTAATGTTTTGTTTCATCTAATCACTAAATAAATGCTGTAAGGAACTCTGTGAATTATAGTGAAGTCACTGTGAACTGTATATAATTTGTTATTTCCCCAGGCTGGTCTGGCAGATTAAAAGGATCTCAAAATTTTTTTTGAGAGGAACAAATCAATACCGAAGGATTAACGGCTGATTGTGACTTTAGGAGCTCTCCTGACTTCCTACAGAGTATATGTGGACTCAGAGGCAACAGCAGATGAAGTAGCAGTTTAGGCATGAGAATATTGTTTTTTTAAATGTGGCGGCCTCCAGAGAAAAGGTTTTATGAGATAACAGAAAAGTAGTGAGGCGTTAAACACAGAATTATTCAGAGACCTGAATGTCATTATAAAATACACAGTCATTCTCAACTTTTCTCCAAATTTGCCTTTTGAGAAGGAGAAAAAAGCCACAAGTGTGGAATCAGTGGGCAGCAGGAAGCGAGCTGTGATGATAGACCAAGATTAGGCAGCTGAGGGTTTATCCTTCATTCCTGAATGCTTGGTGACAGGCTATTGACTTGAGGTTGTTTTCCTTCGAAGTGCATATTTAGTGGGTGAGGCCAAAAAAAAAAAAAAAAAAATTGTCTGGCGTCTGCCTGCTATCTGACAGATGGCTGATGGGTAACCTGACTGCCTCCCAATTAATCCTTCAGAGGACACAGCAATTCATTCACAAGTCATTTCTTCAGTTTTGTTTTTCTATGGGTGAACCAACATGATTCGTTTTATACAAGTGAGGACAACAGTAAAGATTCTGCAGAGACCTTGAGTAAAGACTTCAGTACTAAATCTGTTCAGTGTCACCAAGTGCGAAGATCAGTTAAAAATTTTTGGCAGAAGTGCTAGTTCAGCATGTTAGGGTGTTAGGGTATTAAGAGAGGAAAGTCTTCAGGGCTACTGCTCTGATAGCATTTAGGCTGATTCCACCATTGGGGAACTACCAGCAAGAACAGATGGACAAGGCCACACTGTGTGCAGGGATAGTATTACCAGACAACGATCATGGTGGAACACAGTGGACAAGAAGTATAAGCCTATTGTAAATTCAGTTCAAGTGGTTGGACCACCTGTGGGAGTTTCACTGTGCGCTGAAGGGAGCTGGTGGTCAGTGCAGAGATAACAGCTCACCAAGGTTGGTTGGTGTGGTGACAGACTGCAGTGTGGGCTGTGCATTTCAGGACTTATTATTTGTGGAACTAGGCAGCACAGATAACTCACAACAGGTTGTTGAACTCTTCTTCCTCCTTCAGCCATTGTGGGTTAAACATGTTTAAAACTAACTAACATGTTTCGCTTGTGGTAGTAGGTATAGATGTGGATTTCTAGCCCTGACCATAGACTGTATATCAAGGCCTGACCAGTATGCTCTGACCATTCAATCAAATGACATGAAATGTTAGTGTTATCATGGGCTATAGATGGTCCTAATTCTCCAAAAATCTGATTGGTTAAAGGATCCATGAAGCAACAGTTTCACGCCATTTATTTTAGATTACAGGGAGGCGTGCACTGTTGATATGAAGGCCTCAGGGCAGATTTCTTGTAACTGACACAGGCTGAAACCTGATTGGATAAAAGCTCTAACATAAACAGGCTGTGCTGGAAGCAGCTGCATCCAGAGGAAAGCTATGGGATGAAGAGAATAGACTGTTAGGGTCAATTTAGCCATATAGTATTAATGGAAAAAAAACATATAAAATATAATTCGGTGATTGTGACCTTGTTTGGGCTTGTAGAGAAAGGCCTTGTACTGGACCCTGACAGCCCCACCACTGGCAGACTGTGAAATGAGCCAGGACGGATTCAGCCACGTCTTGCTACTGTAGCCAGTTTTACAACAACCTCGTGACTTTTCCTCATGTAACATTAAACTTTATTAATTTCTTTTATTTTTATTTTTTAAATGTGGGTCTTCTTCAAAAAGTCAAATACTAGTTTGCCTATCAGCATAGGTGTTCTCTCAACTCCCTGGGACAGTGCACACACACACACACACACACACACAGTGAGTTGGGTGCACCTTGCAGATACACAAGTCTTCTCCTCTTTCATTTGAACTTTCTAACTGTATGGATTACTCCACCGGTGTGTGATGCCTGCGGTCGCTCACATGCAGATTTCTGCACCGTTATCAGAGGAGTGCCACCTCACAGGCAGCCAATCAGCTTGCAGCTACCCGGCTAATGGCCTCCATAATCAATTTGTTGGCTTTTTCTAATTTTAAATCCAATTACCTTGGGGGTGGGGGATTGGGGGTTGGCAGGGGCTATTGATGGTGTATTTGTGTGTCCCAGTGAGTACTCTATGTGTGTGTATGTGTGTGAGCATGCACTGTCCCAGTAAGTTGACAGAACAATTTGCGTTGACAGGGCAATTTGTTTTTGTTCTTGTCGGCGGCCTCAGATTGGAAAAGCGAAAATATGTCTCACTCCCTGAACAACATATCCACACATGCGGAAATTAAAACACGGAAACACACACACATATCTTAGTTGGCCTCATTCCTTCTTTACCTCACCTCTCTCTCTGTCTCTCGTTCCCTCTGTTTCTCTCTTTCATTCAGTCACTCAGTCATTTCAGACCACAAACACACACACACAGGATAAGGTCAATTTAGGTACCAGTGGATGAGGATAATCTGGCAACAATGCAAACAGCCAGTAAATAATCAGCTGCAAAAAAATGTGAAACTGGCTTTGTCATTGTTGTGTGTGTGTGAGTGTGTGTGTGTGTGTGTGTGTTATCAGCAGCCTGCCGGCATTCTCCCCAGACAGGCCTTTAGCCCTCCCTTGTTCCTGTTTTGCCCTCTATCTCTCAGACACACGCACACTCTGATGAGCTCTTCTTCCATTTGCTTTCATTTTCTCTCTTTTTTCTTTCTTTCTTCCTTTTCTCTCATCCATCTCTTCCTCATTTACTTCCTGGTGCAGAGAACAAACGAGGGAAGGGCAACAGAAGTACTTTGACACACAAACACACACTCGCATCCTTGTTGACAGCAGCATCAGTAACGTCTGGTTGGCTCTGAAAAACGTGAAATCCAGACAGCCGACTCATCTGTTTGAGAGAAAACAATGTTTGTGGTGAGTGAAGTTGTTTGAGGGGAAAATAAATCTTTACTTGTCTGCTTCATCTCTCTCACACTCTCCATTCTGTTCATCCCTCCTCTTCTCCTCTTTGCTCTCTCATTCTTTTTTGGGTTTTTGTAGCTGCTTGATTTGTTGAAGAGCTGGAGTCAGAGGTTCATACAGAACTCAACTTCAACTTTATTTGCAGAGACACTTGAGTTTAAAATCAGGGAAAGGAAGTGGAATATTAAACACTTTGGAAGATATGTGTGTTGACATTACAGCTAAAAATAAAATTATATTATAAAAAATTATAAAAACCCACAGCGTTCAACTTAACTGGCCCTCTCCTGTTAAGACCAGTGTATAGAGGGTCTGAAAATGTCTTAATAACTAATGATGAATGACTAATCTTGCCTTTTAAGCAGTTAGAGGGTTGACTGCAACCAATTAAAAAATGGGATCTGTCAAAGGGGAAAGCAGCTAAATCCTTTTCGGATCTTTAAAAATGTTGAATCTGTTATCTCCAGCAGCTGCAGGGGAGCAGTAAAACACAGATTCACCCTGTTTATATTATAATCCACAAGATTTTTCTTTTTCTATTCTTTTTCTTAGTGACTGTCTGGTACACTCCTCAAGACTTTGAGGAGAGGAAACACTCTGACACTCGTCCTGTTGGGAAAGTTTCCCTGAGATCTTTTCTCTGTTATGAGTAAAACACATGAAATACAGTAACAACTACGTTAGTGTGTCTTGTCTGTCCATCACAGACTCTCTCCTGTCAGACTGTTGAAGGTCAGAATCATTTTCTCTGTCAGTTTTTCAGACTTAAGTCTTTCTGAGCTCCTCATCTCTGACAGCTGTGATTCTTGGCTCTTTGACAGATTTTCTCCCTGGTTCATTCCTGCAGTAAAGACATCAGGAGACACTGTGAGCCTATTTTCACTCATCATGAAAAATGTAGTTATTTTCTCTATGGCAACAAAACCCGTTTCACCAGGCTCTGAAAAGTCCTGCAGGTTAAACTAGGCAAACCAAACACTTTCAGGGCTGACTGACTCTGAGAGACTCACTATACAGACTGAAAACAGACTGAAATCAGGTGCTAGCCTGGCAACATTAAGGCTACAAACAACCCATAATACAACACTCTCTACAGGGGAGTGTGTCTCACAGTATCTGAATGGTACCGCAAACTAAGCTATTGTTTTCTTGGTTAACACAAAAGTATCTAAAAGGTACTGAAGGTATAATGACATCAAACCCTCTGCTGCCTTACAGTATTGTTCCAACAGCAGTAGATAGGAGAAATGACCTGCTAGTTGGCTGAACACAGTTCTACAACAGTTTCAGTTTGATGGAATTGTATGTTAGTTCTCATATTTTCTGAGAATCAACTAATCACAACTTGTTTTTCTACAGTATAAGTTTGTTTTCAGCTCAGACAGAAAGTTCGGCAAGTGTTTATTTAGAAGATTCTCCTCACAGACGAGTTCACTGTTCTTCTGCTTTAAATATGAATGTCTAGAGATCACACACACTGCTGTCTTGAGTTCACCTCTTTGAAATGCTCGCAGAGTCAAAACAAAAAAACATTTCAGTTTTACTAGTAGAATGAAATAAGAATGAAATAAAGTATAGTAAGTAAAGCAGTGCCCTTAAATATTCACCCCCTATGTTGCTTATTGTCCTACAGGAGGAGCTGCAGCACTAAACCTTCTCAAAACTTCATCATGAAACTGTATTTTACTTTTTATTGCGGTTACATCAGGTTAGTTTGATGGAAAATTCTGTGCTCCCGGTGCTCTTTGACATCTGGCTCTCTGTGGTACCAGCGAGGCTCTGGGCTGAGGTTTGAGTTTCAGCAGAGGAACAGAGGCCTTACTCAAACATTTACACAAGACAGAGCTCATCCAAACCCTGAAAATATGAACCATGTCCCCGGTCCCACAGCAGGATGATGAGTCACTGCCTGATGGCTTTATCATCTACCCTGAACACAACTGAGCCTCTTAGACGAGATGAGACAAGAAAGAGGGCTGATAAGGAGAGAAAGAAAAGGAAGAACACAGTGGTACTAAATGAGTTGAAGAAAATACAGGTAGGGAACAAATAAGAGGATGTTAAATAAAGGAGAGGGGGAAAATAAGCAGAGGGATAAGGAGATCATAAAGAGGATAACACTCAGGAGAGAGAAGACATGGAGGACAGAAAGGAAGGAAGGATACCGATATGATGGAGGAGGAGAAGGAAAGGATAGAGAAGAGATAGATGAATGGAAATACAAGAGAGAGGATGTCGAGGACTGATATTCAAACTATGAGGTGCTTCTTCGGGTGGGGGGGGGCGTAGCAGAGTTGAAGGGGGTGAGGAGGAGGCAACGATACTGCATGCATTGAAAGGGACAAGTATTCTGAAAATAGCAGGAACTTTGATGTAGTTTGGTCTTTTGATTGTCCCAGCAACTGGAGCTGCAGTGTGAATTACACTCTGAGGATATCATTATCTTCAACTGTGAATTCTACACTGCAAATAGACATCAATAAATCCACTTAGAGATCATAGAAAAAGAGGTCACTCCAGAACTTGCCTCAAAATGATCAGGTTTTTACGTTTTCTTCAGTGCCACAGTAATCCATTGACAGGTGTCTGTATGTTAATGAGTAGACTGTCAACAGGAACTGCTAATAGCTAATTCGGCATACTTTTAAAGGTGCTGACTCACCAAAATGTAAACATATATTGACTGAAAAACTTAACTCTCTCTCTCTCTCTCACTCTCTCACTCACACACACACTGTCTTTATTCATAGGTTTCTACTGGCACATTAAAATGGCAAACGTACACACACACGTCTGTGGTTACTAAAAGTTACTTTACTCCTTCCAACCAATTAAAATCCAGAATATTCAGTGGCCAAGACATAAAGGAGAACATAATACGTACAACAGCTTCCTGAGGGCAGAAATAGCCATAATTAGGCTCAGCTCTCATTATCTGTGTGAGCTCTCTCTTAAGATGAAAACAGTAACATGAAGGCGACGGGGTCACAGTGAAACTCAATGCAAAGCAGTGAATGGGTGGATTCACTGTATATGAACACAGTCAAATCAGATTTTTTCCCTCCTTCCTTGCTTGTTGTGTCAGTGGAAGCAGCCATAAACCCCAGGGGAAAGACATTTGTCCTGTTTAGGCAGCAATGAAAAGAGCCACGATTCACCACAAAGGGTTTTAAATCAGATTTGCTCTCCCTGTGCAGATGCAGCTTGAAACAATTTAGATATGATGCAGTCAGAGATGTCAGACTTCAGCTGTTTGTGGACATACATCTCCTGTTGGTTTCTAAAGCATCAGCATTGTTTTCTGTTGTACTCTTTATCACTGTCCTTTCTTTCCCAGTGTATTCCAGTTTTTTTCCTTATGCCATTGACTTTCTCTCTGTCTTTATCTTCCTTTCTCTGTATCTACCTTTCTCTCTGCCCATCGATCCATCGATCCATGTATTTCCCCCCGTTTCCATTCTCATCCATATTACAGTGACCGTGGTGATGTATGACAGACTGCTGGAGCTGTAGTGGAGCTCAAAGTCTCCTCCGCCCCTTCTCAGTCTTTTCTTTGTAGCTCAGTTAAATGCTGCTGTGACCAAACCTCTCTGGGGCTGTGGTTCAATCTTGACCAGCGATGACCCACGGCTTTTATCACTTTGACTTGAAATTCTTTGTAGTTCCATCTTATTCATTTCGCATTGCAGGCGCTGAATGATAATGGCATTGTGGAATAATAGGGATTCCTTTGTGGCGCGGTCCAAAACGTTTTCTCTGGCTACGTTTGAATCGTAAGCCTCGGACAGTGGAAGCGTTTGAAGTCCTCTCACAGCTCTGCAGCCTTCTGTTAAATCAGACTGGATGACAGCGATGGCCGATTTTAGAAACAGAAAGTACTGGTAATATTTCTGTTACAATGCCAGAGCCCATGTGTGTCATGTTGTTTCAAAGCTAAATGTAGATAAGGGTCTTGCAGCTTTCTTTTACTGCCTCTCTTGTAATATAGTGACACTTTAAGTTTCTGAATAATGTCTGTGTTGCTGCTTTTCAGTCACTGATAATGAACTGCTTTTATAGGATTGATTTACAGGCTGCATCAAGCCTTTGGCAAAACTGTGCTGAGGATTTAAGTCGTTACACACTAATACTAATCTAAAACTCTTCTCAGGAACTCTTTATGAAAATTAGTTTTGAACAGGGAGTAGATTTAGAGTGCTAGGTTAATTTCGTCAGGCGGGTCAGGACTAAAGTAAAAAGCTTTGGGAAAAACTGGAAATTAAGTTGTCAGCAGGATTCATGTCACTGGGTATTTTTAGCTTTAAAGACTTTATGATATGAAGGAGTTATGATGGAGGGTTTGGAGTGATGCAAGCAAGCAAGAAATAGATTTATATTTGGACTGACTGATGTGAATGCTGCATTTGGGAGTATTAACACATTAACACAGTTGTTGAAATTTTGTGTTTAGTGCCAGGTAGTTACAAGTTAACTGCAATTAACTGTTACTTTCATTGTGAATTCTTCTACAGATTATTCTCAGTTAATTCACTGGTGTATAAAATGTCAAATACTGGTGAAAAATTGTGAAAAATCACACAGCCCGATGTGATATCTTTGGATGATTTGTTATTCCCAACACACAGTCTAAAGCCAGAGATAAGCAATCAATAAGAAATAGACAAATCAGTATTGAGGGGCCAGGATGAGTGGGTGTTTGGGGTTTCTGCTTGGAAGATTTCAATGATTAAATCATCATGTCATTTATCAGTCTACTGTTAAAATGTTTGATGAAATTTGACTAATTGTTTCAGCTCTAGTTGTAGTGTCAGAGTTCACTGTGTTTAAAGCTGCATTATTGATCGCGATGAGGCAGAGGAGCAGACTGACAGAAACTCAGCCCCAGCTCATCACGTTATAGAGAGTTATTTTTGTTCCAGTTCAAAGGTTGTTCAGTTGATAGATTTTTGTGTTGCTGGTTTGAATTCCCAGACTGACTGGTAGAATGAATGAATGTAAAAGTTAATCCACCCTCGCTCCATGATTACTGTCAAAAAGCTGTTGGTCACAGCACTGAACCCCCAGTCTCATTAAAAACAGAAGAAGAAAAAGCATTTCCCACTCTGAAAGCATCAGTGAGATGGAAAATGTGATTGGCTGTGCTGAAATCTTGCAGGCACAATTGAGATTAGAGCACCGCTCCATCCTTGACATCCCTTCACCTTTTCAGACTAAAGCTCCTCTATTAGCAGACAAACAGCCTTTTAGTCTCCACCTCACATCTCTGCCCTCTCCCTGTCCACAGCTGCTGCTGAGGTGACACTGAGATGAAAAACAGACAGAAAACAAGCTGGATAATAAACAGAAACATCACCTTCTGAGCAGTTATATGTCAAAAAACTAATAAGTAGATAAATCCCAAAATAGAAAGACTTGTATGAGATTAGGAGAGAAAGAGAATGAATATATCACATCAAAATAATGTTTGGAAAAGAACTGAAATAGCTCTGAAAAACCTTGAAATGGGAGTTTTGAAAAGGGGATTCATCAGAAAGATGAAAACGGATGGTGGAAAGAAAAGACAGAGGCATGTTAGCATAAATAGCACAAAGAGCTGCATGTAAATAGGGAAAGAGAAGAGATAGAGAGCAGGAATCTGAAATCCTTGACTCGAAGCAGAATTACCACAAAGCCTGAAGTACCCAATAAACCCTTAAATATGATGATTTCTGAAAGGGACTGAAATGAAGAAATTAAACAATAATGCATTTGTAAAACTAAACAGAAAAACAAGGATATAATTAGGAAAAGAAGGAAAAACAACAGGGAAGAAAAATATAATAGACCATAGAAACTTGAAAAAAGCAAAGACCCCCTAACACAACTTGACTGGGATGTGACCGTGAGACAGATGCATAGAAAATAACAATCTCCTATCAGCAGTAAATGTGAGCTGTATGACCATAAAAAGACAAGACTCTCTGCAGTGACCAAATGAGCAACACACACACACACACACACACACACACATACACATACAAAAACGACAGTGGGAAGAAACAGCAGCCGCCCATTAGAAATGTGCTGTTCATCCTCAAAGACATGAAATCCTTCACAGTAAATCCTTCTCCATTGTTCTGTCTTTGTCTTTGGTCTGGGGTCACGCGGTGGTGTGGTGGCTCTAACTGGGAAATGCAGCTGCTGCTTTTATAACGCAAGACACTGCAACCACACAGCAACACAGAGGACGAAAAAAAAAGACAGAGGAGTGAAAGACTGTTCTCTTCTGGCTCAGGACCAAAACAACATTATGATGTTTCGTGGATGGACAACATTCAATTAAAATGAATTGTTGTTTTCTTTTCTTTTGCAGCTTTAGAAGGTATAATTATGACTTGATACATCTCAGTTTTTATCCATTAAGATTTTCACTTTCACTTTTATTTTTAGCATCCTTTTTATACATCTTGTATGGCTTCTTCTTTTAAATCATATCTAGCATTTGAGAATTGAGCTTGAAGATCTGTTATTGAAATTAGAAATGGAAGTTTGACAAAAAAACAAAAACAAAAAACAAAACAAAAATCCCAAGTATACCCAATACTAGTACTGCTGAATGTGGATTTGAGCTCGTCCAACACCCACTCTGTTCACCTGATTTGGCCCCTCAGACTACTGTGTCTTCCCCAACATGGAGAAGGAGCTCAGCGGTCACCATTTTGACAGTGATGATGACATCATTGCTGCTGTGACCGTTTTCTATTTTCAAATACCAGAGACACGGAGAGAGTTGAACCATCCAGTAAAACACTCATTGGATTAGTTCAAAATTATTTGTTTTACAAAACAGTGACAAAGTGAGTTTTTTAGTTCCTGAAGAAGGTGAAGATGAGGAAGAGAAATCAAATCAAATAAGTTTAGAGATTGAACACAGCAACAGGGGTGAAATGAAGCAACAGAGAGAGAGAGCGAGCGTAGTAAAATGACATCGGCTAAAGTCCTGCTGTTTAATAATTCACCAAGTGGCCTGCAGGAGGCAGGAAGGATGGAGAGCTGGAGAAAGAAAGAGCGAAGTGGTAGCGTTTAAAGGCGTGGTGTTTAATAATTCAGCAGGTGGTGTCTGGCCTGGCTCTGATGCAGCAGGTGGCTGCAGTGAAACCAAAAAGATCAGAGGGAGAATACGAACCAGTCTCTGAAACCTTTTCCTGTCTGAGACGCTGAGATGAGATAAAATGAGACGAGGCTGTCTGGATCCATGTGGAGAAACTGGGACATCACAGCGGTGACACTGCACAGGACCCAGCAGGAGAAACACAGGACTGAAGCAAATGAGCAGTGTTTAACATAACGTCTCCAGTCTGAAAAGAACACTTTAATTACGAGTAGAAGTCATTTACTCCTTTTGCTGGGCAGAGCAGCTTTTTAAAATGTGCTTTTACAGTATGGAGTATTAATTAATATGTAATAGAAAATATTAATGAATAAATACATGTATTTCTAGCTATCTCTAACGTTTTTTTTTTTCTTTGATTATAGTTCTGATTTGTGTTCACATCTCCACCTTCAGAAACAGCAACGTTTTAGTTCAGAGCCTGTTGACCTGTCAGGTCAGCTTAAGCAGGGTACACACCGAAAGATAATTGGGCCAAATGTCGGTCCGAACCCCCCCTCCCGATCAAAGTCAGCAAAGGCCCGATTATCGGATGGTTCTGACGATTATCTTGCCAGATTTTCCTGTGGTGTGTTAAGAGTGATTTTACCCTCCATGGCCTGCTCCAAAGACGGCTGGGGCCACCCTGATAAATATTAAGCATGTTCAGTATTTACGATCTCTCTGTGGACTGTCACATGGAATGAAGCATTAGCCAATCAGGAAGCAAGCTGACTGAAGACGGAAGCACAACAAACAGGAGACATCACCGTCCGCCATGTTTGTTTACTCTAAGGTCGCATTTGATCGCGCAATATTTTGAGTTTTGAGAGTCAAGACCCTGATTGTTGGTGGACGGAATCTGCTTGTGTGTGGTGTTCTGTGTAGGTCTTCTCATAGCACACAACACACTATAAGAACAAAACTGTGAGATCTAACATTATTTGTTGTCATGTGTGTGGTCTCTCTCATTTTGTACATCGGGTAAGATTTTAAAAATCTTTTAGTGTGTGCCAGGCTTTAGTGAGGATGCAGCAGAAGCAGCAGTGATGCAATGGAGACTGACTGAAAAGCTTTGAGACCCTAACCCAGCAGTATTCTTCTAACACACATAGAAATCAAACCAGCTCTGACCATATTTTGAAGGTGCCTTTTTCTACTGACTTTTAAAGCATAGTTTTTATTTTTGCTTTAATAAAGATTTCCATGAGTGGTTGCGTATGGCGCAGTCCACAGCGTATCTTCAGTAACAAGGTCTTTGATTCTGGAATCCGACTTGGTTTTTCACAGCGTATTATCTATGAAAATGAAATTCCACACATAATAGGACTTTTAAAAGACAGAAATCTCAGCTATTCTGACTTCAGCAAATAGAACCATCAACAATCCTCTGCATGGACATATAGAACAAGGAGTGAGTGAGCAAAATAGTGAATTGGGTGAACATACCCTTTAATGCACTGCCAGAAAACACACGCTGGTGTGTGTGTGTGTGTGTGTGTGTGTGTGAAAAGAGAGAGAGAGAGAGAGAGTTTAGCTGTTAAATGGTGAGAGCCCTCTCTCAGTGCGAGACGGGCGTTATCACTGTAAACTGCTGTGGTGCATTTCATGAATACATCTGCATTCATCTACCGGAGGCGACTCAGCCACACACACACACACACACACACACAGTAGCCAATAAGCATTCACAGTGAGATGGATAATGTTTCCCAAAGTGTGTTTACTGCACAAGGCGGACAAAAGCAGTTACTCCTTTATCAGGACGGTAACTGGGGCAAACAGGGACACACACACACACACACACACACAAACATACTTCTCTCAGTGATGTTATTTGGCTTTATGAAATGAAAAAATTGGGGATGCAGGCTGGGAGCGTAAAGATGACAGGCACTGTCAGACTGTTTGTGTGTGTGTGTGTGAGAGAGAGAGAGAGAGAGTGTGTGCGTGTGTGTGTGTCCAAACTTAATAACTCAACACAGTCACCAACAATAGCAGCAATTATTATGTCCGTGGCAGCTCATAAAACACAATACTTCTCCGAATGTGTGTTTGCATGTGTGGGTGGTGTGTGTGTTTACACTTTTGGATGACAACTCTCTAAAATTGCTTTTGGCCTGGGACAGAGTTGGTGGCTGTGAGTGAGTGAGGTAGGCTAACACTGGGGAAAAAAGAGAGAAGAGGAGCAGAGTTTCGTAGAAGTGATGTTAAGTTGTTTGCAGTTGCAGTAGCATATATTAGTCAGCAGCTGTTACATATTTAAATCCTACTACTTCCAGCCTGAGCAGCAGATTGGCTGGATAACCAACATGCACACACACACGCACACACAGGTGTAGAAGGAAGGGTTGTAAATATGTTTCCAGTGCTGATAAGAGCCATAAACTCACTTGATTAAATAAGAAACTGGTGTAAATCACTGGTTGGTTTCTTGGCCCTGACAAACAGTGAAGCTGTTATGTGCTCTGCATTGAGGGCGTACAGTACATATTGGCATGGAGGGTAGAGGTGGGGCTGGTCAGGCAGGGCCTAAAGGCAGTTGTCTCTCGATGACAGGTTAATGCGCCATGTATGTGGTGACAAAGTATGTGTTAACCATACTGACCTTGTAAACCTTCTACCATTTTCTGTGTGGTATTGTGACCAAAGTAAAGCATTAACATGACATGTTTGTCATCAAGGTTACATGTTTGCACAACCAGTCCAAACGCCAGCATAGATTGCTGTGCGTGAAACACGCCTTGTCTTAGAACGCTGGCGTCTCTGAGCTTTTGCATAACTCCTACCATCACTGCAGCTAATTTTACCAATCACTCAGACCATTAGGACTGATTGAGTCTTTCTGATGCCCAATTACTGAGTGATCCTACACTCCACAGGGTACAAAGAGAGCTTCATCAAAAAAATGGCACACATATATGGATAATTTGAAGTTTTCAGTTTTAACCCTGCTCTAATTGCAGCCTAATTAGTAAATAAATGTAGTTAAAAATACAGTAGCTGATTCAACAGCAAAAGCTTTTTGTTCAGAGAAGTAACCAAGTTGCTTATATAAGAGGGAACACTGCTACTTTCATAATTTTACTTTCTGTACAACAACTCATAATTAATTTTAGACTCTGCTTTGCACTTGTTCTCAAACGCTGCAAAAAAATCCATTGTAGGAAAATATAATTACTTGAAGTTGTTCAATATCCATAAAACTCTATCTCAGTATTTTATGACTTTATGAAGCCATCAGAAAAGTGTCTTGAAAGTTACCTTCTATCCTGTAAATCCCATAATATTCAGTGAAATGGTTTACCTCTCAGATAGAAGGTAAAGGTGATTGCAGTGTGTATGCAGACCAGTTATCAGCAGAAACCCCGGACCTGCAGGTTGGGAGCTGAGGTTTTCCAGTGTGGTGCTGATTTTTGCATCCCTGCTGAAAATATGCTCCTTCAGTTTGAGTCACGGGACGCATCACGCACAAAATTATACAGTGCCTAGAAAATACATTTTTTTTTTTTCTTCTAGCAAGTACTTGGCCACAGAATGGCACCTATATCTCATCTTGTATTCATCGATACAGTAGACTGAACACTGCATACCTGTGGAGGAGACATAGATTGTGCAAGCAGAACAGTTCAGGTGATAGTACAGTACCTTACCAGCTTGTGCAGTTACAGTACATGACATGATGCATTTCTTGCATGTGCATTTGAAGCTCTGCACAACACTGACACAAAGCACAAGTCACTCCGAAAATGGGCTTGTGTGAACATAAAAAACCAGCAGCAATTATCATCCAACTGTGTTGCTTCTTTTATGTCTGCCACCAGTGTTGTATGCCCAGCTAAACAATCACCCATGGAGATTTAATCTAAAACAAAAAAATAAATAAAATAAAATTCTAATATCAACTTAATAAGAGTGTAAGCAAACTGTAGCATTTGTCCCCAAAGTCTCCACATTTGAAACAAAAGCTACAGAGAGCGCAAAATGAAATGATGACAAATACGAAAGTCTGCAAAATCCACAAAATGATGATCGGTCATGAGGTAGGAATGCCAGACTTTTTGTGTAAGTGTAGAAACCCATTAGAAAAAAAAAATCAGAAATTCACACATTTACAATGTTAAGAAATCCTTCTGTAATACTTTGATCCACACTAAACACTATTCTGTTGCTTACAGCCTAACATTCTGCTGAATTTCACAGAAAGCTCTTGGCATGATTTTGACCTCTTAACTAACTGACAAAAAGAGCAGACAAATGTGTTGAGTTAGTGTGAGAGTTTGTCTTATTATTTGTTTTTTTTCCTCACCTCTGCACCATTGGCAGCTCTTTGTTAAACAATCTAAATAACAAGTGCAGATAATTCAGAGCCAAACTCTTGTTTTACAATGACACTCAACGCAACCACCCAATAGAGAATCGAGAGATTGTTAACTACAGCGGATGACACACGATGGTATATTTCACAGGTGCGTTACAGGGCAGGATTAGGCCGCTCCACGCTTGCTTATTTTAGGATTGTGTCTGTATTAAATGTGTCATCCACGCTGGTTGACGGGTCTGAAGTGACAGCTCTTCTCAGTGGGAGGAATGCTTGATAGGTTTGATTACATGCAATTAGCCTCTGTGAGCAGTGTGTGTGTCTGTATGTGTGTGTCAAATTTGAGTGTCTTTTCCAGTGGTGTGTATGTTACCTGTCCACATAGAGTTATTTCTGGGTTTTTGTGTCCAGGGATTGGTGTTTGTGTGCGTGTGTCCAAGCTCTTATGCACTGTGCACACTTACACGCACTAGTTTGCGTGAGTGTGTGAAAAAGAGAGAGAGAGAGTCCCAGGCCTGAAATTGGTATGTTGAAGGTTGACAGCTTTCTGATGTAACCTCTGTGTGATGGAGGGTCCCTAAGAGGTCTGGGGATAAAGATTGTCAACCAGGATTAGAGAGTTAAGAGTGTGTGCGAGTGTGTGTGTTTGTGTGGTGTATTATCAGGCTGGCTGTCGCTCTGTCTGTGCCACTCATACCCACTCTCTCTCTATCTGCCTATCCCTTGTTCTCTCTCTTTCTTTCTCTAATATCAGTTGGAGTGTATTTATAGAGCTCTGTTAACAAGAAGCGCCAGTGTGTTTTACAGAAAACAACACAAACGCAGCTTAAAATGAATTCCGTCCACAAGAGATGAAACCAGTGTTTGCACTGTGCATTTTAAAGAACCAACTGAGTTGTGAGTAAGGCATTAAACTGAACAATAATAAAACTAGGAATATAATGTACAGTATCCACAAGGGCAGGAAGTCAGTCCTCAATACATTTTAAAATATGTCTGGAAAACATTGCGTGTGGTGTTTTTGCATTTTTTTAAATTAGTTTTTTTGCCCATTTATTTTCACCAACAGTTTCTTTTAATTACATAAACTTAATATTGGTAATGCCTAATTCATTTCTATATATTATATTAAAAAATCTGCTAATTTCATCTTGTTTATTCTAAAGCAGAGATTGATTTGAAAACTCTGCCCTGCTTTACCACAGAACAATAATATAACAATGATATGTGTGACACTGTGACAGACGACCCATCCCAGTCAAGGTTTAAGTCTCAAATTAACAATTACAATAGGACGTCAAGTAATTAGTATTTTGATAGTCTATTAATCTTTCCTTAATTATTTTGCAGATAAAAGTTAATGTATGTGTAAAATTAGGACTCCCCATAGCACAAGTTGACATATGCAGATTGCTTGTTTTGTCAGGCTAAAGGCCAAAACCCAAAGAGATGAAGTTTGCTATTGTAAAAAAAAAAGGAAAATAAAAGAAAAAAAATTGCTAACCTGCACAGAGCCTGCACATTGCTGAATTTAGTATATTTCAGCTACAGTACAAAGCATGAAAGAACTATGGTTTGTGGAGGGAGGGTTGTGGACCAAAGTCATAATACAGATACTACAGTCTGACATGAGGTGGAGAATATGAAGTGAAAGATATTAGAGGACCTAGAATTGAACCCTGAGGGATGCCACAGTAAATGTAAAACCAGACATATGTTTTATGATATCCAATTCTCACAGCCAGCAGGGAACAGGGGCAAAGTAATGAGTTTCAGCTCATTACCTGTGTGGACCAATAGAGCGGGGCTGAGAGGGATGGAAACTGTCCCCTCACCACCATGAACACCCCTGCATGAGAACACCATGTCACAGTTTTCCAGTTCAATTATTCTACTTTGCTCATGAATCATGTTCGACAGCTACAACCAGCAAGTATTTTCACATGAATTTTAGCCAAGCTATAATGGTATGATATTCAGAAACGTGTTGTATTGTTATAGCAGTGTACAATACATAACAATGCAGCCCATACACATACTCAGTTTTTGTCTCTTTTCACATGTTCATGTCTATTTTCCTTTACACACAACATCACTGACTCATTCATAGCATTCTCTTTCTCTCTCTCCTAAAGCCAATTACTCCCTATCTCTCTTTTTCTCAATCCCTCTTTCCCTATTCCAACCCCTCCAGCCCTCAACTCCCCCCCCCCCTCCCCTCTCCACCCCACCACCAATCTGAGGGAACAGGATCTATTGTAATAGGCTTACAGTCCTGACAGCCTTATGACTGGGCTGTTGGTTATTGTAATTGGATTAGGTTGGAGATAAGCTCGGTGCCAGTAAGACTCTTAAAGTCTCAATCCGTAGTCCATAGTTGGCGCCCGCCATTCGCACTTTTCTTCTTCGTTGTGAATGGAAGCCACTCACAGCTGCCGTTAGTAGGTGATGAAGTCACTCTTGAGTGATCATGAGTCTGACATATATGAGCTACGATCATGGCAATTAATGGATTTATTAAAAAAAAAATCAGAAACCCACGGCTTCTTGGAAAAAGTGTTTGTAAGAAAAAAGAAAAGTAAATGCACCACATGAGTATGCAACTTCAAACCAGAAGCTTTTCACCTTGGTGTTGATTTACCTTTTCAAGGACAGGGGGGAAGTATATAATTTTTCTTATTTTATATTTCTTACTGTCAACAAATCCAGTGAGAGGTCCAAAACCAGCAATGAATGTATTGTGCCGTCCCAGACATACCGTCCTGCTGCCCCATATTCTCACTGGAGCACCAAATGTGTTTTAATCTGCCACTGAAAATAGTCCCTGAGATAGCGTTTCAGCAATGTTTGATAAAAAAGGACAACGACCAGCTGCATTTAGGAATAACTGTTAAAGTCAGGAAGTACTGAGGCATCAGCTAACATGTTACTTGTGTTTAAATTAGATTTGTTAGCCATAAGAAACATACAATTTCAACTGTTAGTTGTAGTAAGTGGCATACTCCTAGAAAATGTTCACACAATGCTGATTCCACAGTGGATTGGGAAAAAAATTGCTGATAGGTCTAGCATGACAATGTATCAATATACTGTATTTACAGTTATGATATGTTCACTTTCTACAGTCAGACATACAGTACAGAAAATCTGCACAATATAAAGCACCCCAATACTATAAGCTTGAAAAGGAAGAGTCAGCTTAAAATGTTTTTTGTGTGTGTTGTGGAGAGTTGTTGGCTAGGGTTGGCATCCATAGTTTATAGACTGGTTGTGTTGGATTATGCAGCTTTTTTCATATAAAATTAAATATTCATGTTGTTTTTAGCTCCGCTGTAGCAAGTACGGCTCGCTGGAAAGAGGGTTGAAGAGCTTAGTTCTCTCTGGAGCTTGATGAGCAGTATGCATGGCATTAACATCGCCACGGTTGAGGGTTTGATTCCTGCTGTGACCTCCCTACCGTAAACACTTTCCCTCCTGCTGCTTAACAGTGATTTGGATTAAAGGACATGTACTGTGTGGAAACTATTCCGTAGGGGACCTTTACCAAAGCCTCGTGTTGGGACTCCCTTGTCAAAATCCCACAGCATGAACCAGAAGATTAATGTTCCAATGACCCGGGGCAGGGAGAGTGATTGGAGCGCCAATCGTCGACTTTGTCTTTATTGGATTTTCACTGATTCCCCAGCACCAGCTTCAATAGCAGTTGAAGCTAATCACATTCACATTTTAACAGATGACGATTAATTATATCAATGACATTATTACAATTGTTAGCTGAGGATTGACTTATTGGGTGTTAAGTGTTGCACAGTGATAGTGATAGTGATTTGTTGATCGGTCCTCATTCGCAGGTGTTGCAACATATTGATAGCAGTAAGGGGGTGCTTAAATTGGACACCTGCCTTTACTCCTTAGGCCTACCTGCTTATCTTAGGTTGAATGATTCTGGAGAGAAAATGACTGAAAGCTGACCGGAGATTTCTATGTTAATGTTTTCACACATTTGGTTTTCTTTGACAGATGATGATGTTTTTCTTTTGAAAGACAGTTGGACCAAAACAAGGCAACCACTTACGCTTTCAGTGGCAGTCTATGAAGATTCCCTCTCATAGGATGTCTAGAAACTCAAAGTCAAAGGCAGAATGAACCATTTTTTTGCTCTGTGGAGGGGTGGCTGATACACAATATGAAAATGATCCATCCTCCCCAAGTCCCACGAAGCCACAGAAACAGATCTCTGAGTTTGACACCTTATGTGTTTATTTAAAATGTGTTTTGAAGGGCAACATAATCAACAAAAAAAAAAAAAAAAAAAAAAAAAAAGCAGCATAGGAAGGTGATGAAATTAAGTAACAATGACTTACCTCCTCAACTAAAATAAACTGGAGCAAGTAAGTTGAACAGAAATCTTCCTACAAACTCACTTGTAGGTGCCAGTATCCGGTGGACCAGGTACACATATAATGTGCAAACAGTCATTTTGACCTTCATTTTATTATTTTATTATGAATCTTGATATTACTTTGAGTCATATCCTCTGGTCCAATTGTGACCTTATGTTGTATGATGACATCCTACCAGCAGCTTTTAGAAACATGGTATCAGAGACAGAAATACTGTACATTAACTGGTACAGAATAATGACCTAAATATAATACAAAAATACATATTTTACTGCAGGAAAAAAACACTCCAGCTGTTTTATGTATTTTACCAGCTAACTGGAAGCACAAATTAAGGACTTGAGCACTGACATGGGCTCATTTTGGCAGGTGGCTTGCTGGTAATTTCCCACCATGCTTTTGGGTTTTCTGTCAACATTTTGAGGTAACCACCAGGCTTGTGAATAAGTGGACCAGCTGTGTCTAATTTAACTTCATTATTTACCTCCTTGTTCCACTGAGACCACTGTAAAGCAGAGCTGTCACCCTGCACTTCAGCCAAGGCTTAAACTGGACACTGCAGTTGGCTCAATCATGCAGATTGTTTTGTTTTTCTTTTCCTTTCTTTTCTTTGGGCCCTGTTTTCTGAGGTGGCATATCATTGTCACTGAGTAACACATCGCATTTATTCGGATGCATCCTGGGGGCTGAACTGCATCATGGGAACCATCAGAAATGATTACCTGCTCCCACAACCCTCCTACCTAAACAACCACCGCATCCCATCATTTCCTGCACATTTCACATTCTCTCAGACTCGATCAGGGTGCCCTGATGGCGATCTAAAATTAACCCATCCCCCCAACTAATGATCAGTCCAGCATCAGGCCTCATCAGACTGAGGGGTTTTATAGGCTCATGCAGCTGAGAGAGAGAGCGAGAGGGAGACCACAGGATGGAAGAGGGAGGGAGGGAGAGAGTGGCTCTTGCCAAAAGAGGAGAAAGAGATGCTAAGCAGAAAAAGGGCGAGGGAGGTTTGGGGACAATTGTGAAAAGAGAGAGAGAGAGAGAGAGAGAGAGAGATTGATTGATGACCTGATGGTGGCAGCGCTGATGGAAATCCCCCATTGCGAACTGCTTGATGAAAACGAAGCTCGTGCTCATTCTTCTCATTGGCTCACACACATCATATCTGTCACTCCTCTGTTCTTTTTTTTCACTTTTTATGTCCAGCTCTTGAAATCCTGCTGATTCACTCTGTCCGTTCATGTTGTTTAAATCTTCTCCACTGCCTTTTTCCCTCATTTCTTCATCTTTTACAATGTACCTCTCACCATTTAGATTCCATTTTCTCAGTTGAAAGCTATCTATTTGTAAGGTTACACATTAAATTATATGACAATATTAATTAAGTAATGGAGGCAATGTCATTTAGGAAATTAATGACTTCTTTTGAAGCAATTAGAACAAATTAATTTAATTCCATTCACTTCAAGCGGATGAAGAATGTTCCCAAACTGTTAGTGAGTCTAATGACTTGTTTGCATCAAGCTAAAACACTGAAAATATCTTAAAACTCTTTTTATGATAGTCAAAACTCTGTAATGTGTATTGTGTTAAGGTTTTTGCTTTCACACATTAACCCATGATCAACTGTATTTTCTCACATAGCTTTTCTTAAAACATTCTCCAGAGTTTAAAAAAAGTAATTTTCACTAAGATAAAATGATAGGATTCATTTCAGATGCACGTGAAATAGAAAGTGTTGACCTTACCTTTTAAGATTATGTCCTGAAGTTCCTCACTCCATCACTTTCATGTGGTTGTTTGCTAGGTTCCCCAAATGACCAGTAACTTGTGTCATGTTAGTTATGAACTGGTTAATGCTAAAGTTCCACATATTCAACAGTGTGTGACTGTTCTCATAATGCTCTTAGTTTTTAGCTACGCTACTGGAATTACTTTGGTCCAGACTGAAATACCTCAGTAACTATCAGATTTCCATTCATGGTCCCCAGAGGACGAAGCACACCGACTGTGGTGGTCCTCTGAACTTTGCTCCAGCGTGACCATAAAGTATAATATAAAGCTCTTTGTGAGCTTTGATGATTTCCTGTTGTTTTATGTAACACCATCATGTCAAAGTTTGTTTTTTTTCCCCAAAATCTTGTTCATGACTACAGTAGTTTATGACCCAGTACCTTTAAAAGAACCATACAGCACATTTAGTGCTATGTTGCACTGATGAACTCTGTACCGCTCACAACATGGTAAACCCTTCTGACACAGGTTGTAACCCCTTTTTTCTGACAACTCCCACTATCCAGTTATTACATTTACAACTTCACCTTTTCAACACTTTTCTTTACAGTGAGTAGAATGACAGAGCTGCTCGTGTGGCTGTAGACTCTGTGCCTTGTTTGTAGATCACTGACAACATTTTAAAGCAGCAGGGAAGGATTCATGGGATGTAGAGTAAAAACCGCTACACAGTGGAGTTTTAATCAAAATGTCATCATTACTAACAGATGATCCATCTACATCATTTAAGCAGTACATCAATAGTTAATAGTCAGCTCTATCTTAATGTTTGAGGAATTTGTATTCTCTTCTCGTCAGCGTCCTCCCGTATCCCTCTCAGCAGGTCGCTCTGTGAAATGATTATTGATCGCTATGATATGGGCGTCACAATAGATATTTCACCTGGAGTGTTGGTGTGTAAATCAAAGCACATCGATATTGATTTCTGCACAGCTCACGTCACTGTAAGGGCCTGTGTGATGGATCGCCTTTGATTTATCCTCCGCGCTCAGTGAACGAGATGGAGAACCTGTTGCCGTCGACTTCTAACAAGCTGTGTGAGACTCACCTCAGATGGTTTGGTAATTATACAGTGAATGTGGTCGATGTGTGCGTGCTTAAGTCAGCTAACCGGGCTGTATTGTTTGTCCATTTGCTTTACGCCCTCAGGGACATGATGGTGACCGCTCTACACGTACCTCCTCTTTGTTCTCATTCAGTTTTTGTCCTCAAATGACACCGTGGTCTGTGTCCTGACTGAGGTTTGATTCAGAGTTGAGTTTGTTTATCTGTACGTGGAATAATCTGGGTGAAATATCCTTGAACACATCAGTATTTCATGTTATAATCTCCCACTAGTAATTAAGTCAAAGATGCTCAAAAACATTGCAGATATGAACCTGTTTGACTCTCAAATGCAACCTGCATCTCAAATGTTCCTACATACATAGAAAAATAAAAGAAAAACCATATCTGTGAAGCTGTCAGCCAAGAAGAAGATATTTTTTTTTATGACTGAGGAATTCAGCCTCATACTTCCTGCACAAGAAGAATTGTAAAGGATCAGCTTTGATGGTTTAAGTGATATAGCTGATAATATATAAAACCAACAGTAAATGGGATGACATTTACATTAATCGCTATGTCAGATACGATCATGTCTCCAGTGCCTTATCCAGATTTTTATAGCTGGGATAAAAGAATCCTGAGATCTGATACAGGAGATGTGGATTTTAAATATGGCAGCTCAGACTGAAAGTTTTAACATGTTGAATGTTAAAGAAAATTAATTGCTCATCACAGACTTTCTGTAACTAAATGCAAATAGAGAACAGCAGCTCTTTAATAGTTTTCATGGTAGAGTGCATGTAAATGGAGTCAGTTGTTTAACTGGTTGTGTTTAGTAATTGGATTTGACCAGGAACAAAAAGGCACAAATTATACAAGAAACAATACAAGTAATTAACCAGACTCTTGTCAGCTGTGGGATGTATAAATATGCAGTCAGTAACTTTATTGCATTTAAATTAGACTGTATGGGTGGGAAATGTAGCAAAGAGCAAGTATTAATTACACACAGTACAGTGCAGGGATTTACCAGCAGATGTTGCTCACCGTTAGCTGGAGCTGCTATTTACAAACTCTGAGTTTAATGGCTGTTTATGTGTTTTGAATAAAAAACAGATTAGAGGCAGAGAAAGAGATGAGTCAACATGACTCAGCTTTCTGAGGGTTGACAATAGCAAAATATTACGCTTGGCCTTTATCCCAAATCTGCAACGACAGATGGAGGGATGACCTGACCCAACACTTTTCCCTTCCAAATGATTTAAAAGAACACTGCACTCAGTCTTCAGGAAGTCTAAGACAGACACAGGCAGTGACTTTGTGTTTTTTAATGTTAATCATTTTTGCATCCACACTTAAAAATTTAAAAATCCCAAACTGTAAGCAGCAATTTATTGCAGCCATCTGTCTGAACAAAGGTTGCCCAGATTACCCTCCATGGGAAGGCACATCCCAGCAAAGGCTAATTACAAATTTTAATAGCAGCACTTTGAATAATTCATTGTATTGCACAGTTGCCGTAAAATCGAGGCAGACATTTGTTATGACGTTTGCCATGTCTCATCTTGTTGCTGTTGTCCAGGCTGTCTGGCTGTCAGAACCATGTTTGTGGTTGACAAAAAGAGCAGGAGTTTATGTGCACAGGTGACTCACATGTAACATGCGTCATTATTTCATTTATCTACTTGTAGTTCCTGGTTTTGTTCATCTACTGACTTCCTTGGTTTAAATGCTGATCAATATTTTTACAGCTCTCTGTTCAGCACCTCACTTTGAGTTATAAGAAATATATATGGTTCATGGCCACTGCTCGTCACAGTCCAGCCACTGGCAGAACAGCTGCTGTGGATTTAACAACTCTATCAGTCTGCATGTTAAGTCTCACATTGTACCTGTAACACTCATGTTTTATTGCATTTAGTGGCCTCCAATATCACTTCCATCTATGATGTGAAAACATTTTGCAGCAGGTTAAATTTTTTAACTGTGCCTCTCCTCCACTGTCAGTCGAGGGCACCAGCAAAGTCTAGAGAGGGTCTCTGGTTTTGCATGTATCATTAAGTCAAATTCATCATTTGTTGGTCATCAATTTTATGATGCTTCGAGTATGTTTTACAGGCAAGTGTTGAGAAGTAGCAGTACCTGCGATCTGTGGAGAAAATGTGATAAAGTTGCTGCTAGTAGAGAGATTCCATGTGCGTTGATAGGACAGTGGTGTTAGTATCCTGACAAGTTAAAGCGTGTCAATCTGCTGCCACTGTGCCGGCATGCATAAAGAACAACAGATGCAACTGTTCTGAAGTGTCATATGCCAGTGTCATGTGTTGCACTTCGCACTCCTGTTTCCATTCCAGTTCGTTAAACAGGATTTTTAGAGATGACTAGATGTGAACAGTCACCCAGTAAACTAAAACTACCTGCAAGAACATACAGATGTTAAACATAATACTGTAAGTGGTCTGCTCTTTCCTGTCACTGTTACTTCTAGTTCATCAACAAGATGAACTCCCTTTACAAGCCAGTTTATCTTTATAGACAGAAATCAGTGTTACTTTCTTCTTACATACACAATTCATCAAAATATGCTGATTTAAGTGGCAGGTTAATGCCTTTTTTCAAATCTGACTAGCTAACTGGTTTGGTTTGAAGGCTACACACCTCAAAAGAGAGGAAAAGTAATGCATTCTTCTTATGGGATTGGTGGTGCTTTTTTTTTCTCCTGCCAATCCCCAAATTACGCAGTTAACCCTTTGCTTTATCAACATGCTGCTTTTACCTCACTAACACGTGATGCATCCTAAACACCCACCATGTAAAACCTTGTAACCGACGATTTATGTTTCCTAATCACCTCATTCACTGAAGTGAAAGCCTTGTTTTTCCAGGCATCTTGGCGTCCCAGCTCTCTGCAGAGAGTCTGAAGGTCACAGTGGCTCCTTGGTGGCTGCTGTACTTTTGATTCCAGCTTCTTTGAGGCATTAATAAGGAGGCTTAGCGCTAATGTCACCAGAGCGCTGAGATTGGCTAGGGCGGGAGATTGGAGCTGAAAAGGCTGAGGAGAGGCTTTAAGGCGATTCACAAGATAAACGAGTAGAAAGGAATGGACCTGCTGGTCACTATGGAGACAGCGTCTAAACATGAGGTGGTCTCTGAGTCTGAGTGAGATGGAAAAGTGGGGAGCTGTTACTCTGATTGTGAACAGAAGACATTTAAAATATGTTTTTTCATGACAAATCAACGCTCTAGGAAACATATTGATTACCTGCCTGTTTTTTTTTTCCTCGTTATGATTGAGCATGTTTGTTATCAGAGCATTGTGACCACCTGGCATTTCAGATATTTGATTGAATTAGAGCTTTTATAACAAAATAACTAAAAAGCAATGCATTATTTCCTCCTCATTTGTTCAAACTGAAGGAACTTAACTGCAGGTTTAAACAGTCTGTGATCTGTGCTTTTGCTTTTATGCATTTTTCTTTATTGCCTGTCTTCAGCTCTAATGCCTGTCTTGGTTTTGCTCTCTTGGCCTCATTCAGTCTCCTTTGAACAAGACATTAATCTCAGTAGGACGAGCCAGTTAAATAAAGGTTAAGTAGATAAAACAAATGTGTAATGTGTCCTTGGTGACATCTTTACCCATTAAGTCTAAATGGAGAATCAGCAACTCCTCTGCTCCTCCTCCTCCTCCTCCTGCTCCTCTGCTTGTTGGGTACAAAGTGTTGCTCATAGGCCAGCAAGACTCTAACACCGTGACACCGCAGTGACTCTCTTAAGGGAACGTTCAGGATCATTTTACTGTGTAATTAAAACCAAAGCAACCCCCCCGTTCACCCCTCCAACCCCAGGCACTGACTCCCTTCTCCGCCTCTAATTGGTCTGGCACTGGCTCTGGAGTGGCACCGCCAGCCCTCTGCTGAAGCCGCTGGACTCTGGACGGTCAATTTAGCCCCTAATTCTAATCCCTATTGACTTCAACTGTTCTGTCGTTAGGTCCTGAACATTACAGACTTAGAGTGGGGATAAAACAAAAGAGACAGGGGAAGGGTAATTAGCCAACAGAGGAAAGCAAATGTGTTTTAAGTCAATTTACACAAGAATGCCTCATATGCTTCATGTAATAAGGGTAAAAATATACTAATGTTCTCTTTCTTTCTTTTTTTTCCCTTTTTTTTTTTTTTTTTGAATAGGATGGTTCAGGGAGACTTTCAATGTTCTTTTGTTATGGACCATTTTGGAGATCATCCACACTTGGGTTTTAGTTTGTTTTAGCGGTTTAGGTTTTACCATCAAATCTTATTCTCCATTTCTTGCTGAGAAAAGTCCAGCATCTGGTGCTGTGGTCACTGAGTCAAAATACTGCTGAAAAAAAGGACACAGTTGGCTGTAAACTTTATTACATTGTTTATTTTATTTCTGGATTTACCACAATAATTTGATGCGTTGCGATGGACACTGAGGCTATACTTACGTTTCTTATTTCAGCCTTTTACAGTACATGCAGAACACTGTAAGAGCACAGATAATTGACAGTTTTTCTTTGGGCTGAGATCATGAACGGAGTTATGTGATTGGAATTTGGTATCTTTTTAGATTGGACAGTAATTTCAAGAACATGGATATTTAACAACATATTTTTGCCCTTGTTCATCTACATTTGATTTTCAATAAATTGACCTTGGGTGATTTACAAAGAAACATTTCTAACTGCTTTAAACCATCAAATGATTATTTTATCAGTCCATGGAATTGCACTGAAAACCACAGATGTCTGTTTACTGTTCCAGCCTCCTCCACTCTATAACAGTTCACCATAATAATTCAGCCAGTACTGTGGATTGTCTCTATTAACAATATTTTATAAGATAGTGCTCTCTAAATTATTGGATTTGCAGTTTCATAATCTTTGATAGACCTCATCTCTTTATTCAAATGATCCTGCTGTTTTATCTCATGTCTTTGAAGCACTTACTAAATTTATTTTAAAATTGCGTGAAGTTTTATCAAAGTTATATCCAAGTTTCTCCTAGTTTAATTTTCCTCATTGTGCATGCTTTACCCACAGTATATTAACTCAGTGTGATATTTTCTGCCATTGCATTAGGTATTCTAGCAGTTGACCAGTCAGATATCCAAGCAGATTCAGGTCTTGCTGGGTTTTCTTCCTCCTCAGCTCCACAGTCAACACTACACCTACTCAGTTTGCAGTGGGAAACCCGGAGGCTGCTGATGCAGAGTTATGGCTGTAATAGGCCCTCAGTACAGCACAGTGTGTTACTGGTGTATTGGAAATCTCTAAATCAGACCCCGGCTTCAGCAGCTGACACATAGCGCTGCTGTGGCAGCAGGCCAACAGTGGCACTGCTACAGAGCCAGTGAACTCGGCGACCTCTCGATGGCCAGTTTAGACACTGGCACCATTTAATCCCCATTGATTTCAACAGTTCTACCATTATATAAAAGAAGAGTGGAAGGCTGAATAGAAGGGAGAAATACTGCAGATAAAAAGCAAAGGGCTCTGTGTTAATTTGTCTCAGTAGACTCTTTAGCAGCAGTATTAATAAGTGAGGTCAGTAATTAGATTTTTCCTGTGTGTACTCAGTCATCAGGACGGTAAAGTAATAAAATATTTTACACAGTTCAGGATGCAGTGCAGCAAGTGTCAGAAAAACTGGTAACACTCTGATGGCAGGACTATGATAATCTTTTTAAAAATTTTTATGCACTGTGTCATGTAAACTTCTTAGCTGTACTTCTTATTGTGTTTTCAAACTGTGGACATTAAAGTGCATTGCAGTGCATCCAGCAATTAATAAATTAATGCATGTGAGCCAAAACAAATCTCATTACCTTTAGGCTTGCAATGTAAAGTGCTTGAGGATGCTTTCAATATTTTAGTCCATACGTTCTCTGCAATACTGACAGAATTCAATCCATAAATTCAACTTTCAGGAAGTTGAGATGAACTCAAAATACAGTGGGGAAATCCTGCTAGAAGTTGCCTAGAATCTGCCTCGTAATTTGTAAACCTTTATATCAACTCATAAAAGGTTCTAAAGTCAAGCTGAAGTCCAACAGTAGAAATAGGATGTGAAGCATATAAGAGGGAGAGAACAAGTCAAGTACTAGAAGTGACAGAGGGATGGGTCGAGGGAGACAATAGAAAGAAGAAGAGGGAGGTTGTTGGTGTCTGAATCCTTGGTGCATCACCCTGTCTTAATGGCCCTCAGCAGTGTTATTGTGCCCGCAGTTCATTCATTTCCACTGGGTGGAAGGTCCTGAGTGACAGCAGCGGAGGTAGCCTGCTGTTCAGGGAAGCAAGGGTTCAGCTTTAGTGGCATTTCATTTAAAGCCCTCCAACACAAATCAATAGGGGACAATCAGGCCTGAGAGCATGGCGGGTTTTTATCAGGGCCGGGGATACCATTACCAATTACCTGACCAGTCCACTGGCCAGTCAGAGAGGGAAAACGCTGCAGAGACACAGGACTTGATGGGAAGACTTTGATGCAAGTTGTCAGTGCTCTGCAGAGGAGCCAATTTTCTCTTTAATGATAAGAAACCGCTGAGGTCAGGGCAGGAAACTGGGGGTTTTCTTTCATCCTCCAGAACACTTTCACCATTTTACCCTACCAGGTATATTTTCCTGTAGTAACAGCCTTCCAAATCATGACTGGCTTCCTGCCAGGGTTGCTAGCAGAGAAATTTAGTCTAGTTTGCCAGCTTTCAGCTGCTGGTTAGTGCTTATTTCCCTCTCCTCCTCCTACGTGACCGCTGACCCACGACGAACCAGTGAAATTTTGTTGTACTCTCGAAGCATGCACTGTCACTTCAAAGTGTTTTGGAGAGTAAATTTGTTTTTCAGTGAGACCATGTTTTTGGTCAGTCAGACCTTCCCTTCGTGGAGTTTCAGATGGCGGTAGTGTACTAACTTGTGTTCTGTCTTCCATAGGCTGACAGTTGTGTCCCATGTGGACTGCTGTGGGTCTGACAGTATCCCAATAAAGAGCTAAATCCTTGTATTTAAGTGTCTAATTAAGTTAATTGACAAGCTCTTGGTTACTAATGAAACACTGCACACTGCCGCACTGCAAAGGTCAACCATTTAAACCTGTGCATAATGACAACACACAAACAATGCTAACTCCAGTTCCCAGACACAGTATGTTGTCTCCTGCAGGACAGTACTGTGTTCTTCTCTCATGAGATTTTATTCTCTTGATTATGAATTAACAACTACAGAGAGAGATTTAAAGCTCAGCTATCAATGCGTTAAGAACGGCTATAGTTACTGTGTGAAGTGAAAGTTGTTAAACTTAGTGTTGAACCCTCAGCGAATTATCACCAACTCTACACTGCCTTTTAGCTCCTAGTTTAGGTTTTGCAGCACACTGACTGCTGTCGTCAGCCTCATTTCCAGCAGCAACAGGCAGCTTCTCCTCTTAGCAAACCAGCTCTGGTAAACCCTCTATATGCTACCTGCTCACCACTAGTGAGGAAAGTAGAGGATTTAGTAACTAAAAAGCCAGATATTGTTCTGACCTCAGGTGGCTAAAAACCAATGTGGCTTCAAGCAAGTGACTTTTTGACTCCAACATGCCTTTTATTTAGAAATGCACTTATTACCTTTTCTCCCCTAATACCTATGTTCAGGACATCTGCCAACACTGAGCACCGCTCTGATGGCAAGTAGCCGGATGAAAATATGACTTGGAAGATTTTTAGTTGCCAAGGTTTTACACTGTGATAATTTGATAACTTTTCAGAGCAAAGCTGGTTTGTTCCAACGTCGTGACTTGTCTTGAATAAGTCCAGTTGCCTTTGCCTAACTGTGTTCTGAATTTCCAAGACTAGATGAACAGCTCAGTTACTCTTGTGGAACATCCAAGACATCAACAGCAGCCCTCAGCCCTGAGCTTTAGAAGCTGTGCTGTATTAGGCTGCAGAGAAAGTGTCCTCCCATCAAAGCTCCCGTGTTCCCTCTCAGATAAACTTCAAACACTACCTGAGCTTGTGTTTCTGTTTCTGTCTGTTGACTTACCTGTAGGCCGGTGTTTCAGTCCAATCTGCGTGCTGAAAAACCATTTCACACTTGTTAGCTGGAAGTGTGTAATCACTCCTTTTGAACGCCAACTCACGTTTTGCTTCTGTCTCAAACAGTGGTGTGTCTGAATGTAGCCATCCTTCATGTGAATAAGCGCTGCTGGTGGCCACCAAGCATTAATTAGAATGTACCACAAAGGTATATCATTTAGCTGCTTGTCCAGCATAATGATTTTCAAGAGCACCGTTGAGCACTGCATTGTGTCTCTAATATGTATTTATCTCATCCCTCACTCTGCTCACCTTCAGCTGTGTAAACAATTCTAATTATTTCAGGTTTTGGCACTGCTGTGAAAGACAACTCTTTGCTTTTTTAATGATATGTTTTAAAAACCTGGATGACAGGCAGCTGGTGTTTGCACCTTGTGGGTGACATCATCCAGCAGATTTGAATAATTTTACAACTCTTCCATCTCCTAATACCACCTCCACCTCCTTTTTTGTTCGATCACTAGGCTTTTGAATGAAAGGAAAATCTTGACTGATGAAAGTTGGATTAGTCAAACACGGCAGCACAGGTGGTTATGAAAATGATTGGTCTGTGTCTTTCTCTCTGAGCCAACCGGGCCGCTGTCTTGTGATGAACGCCTGCTCACTGTCGGCTCCCTGTACACCCTTTTCTGGGCCAAATGAACCGTGACGCCTCAGCCAAATAATTAATTTCTCATCCTTGCTCTCCTCCTCGTCGCTCCCTCCCCTGCTGCTCTGCTCTGAACTCTCGGCTTATGGATTTCACAGTTCAGGGAGGTTGCAGGGAATGAAACTGTAATGGGCTTCTTGTTGCGGCTTGTTCTCCCAGAATAAAGGAATAAAAATGAAATAAGGAAAAAACAACATGTCTTTCTTGAACTCTCTTTTCCTTTCCTCCCACAGTTCCTCTCTCTGTCACTCTCGTGTTCTTTTCTTGGCATGTACTGTATTAATCAGATGCTAGCTCAGTGCAGGGTAAATAAAATCAAGGGTGCACTCTAGCTGAACATTAGATTGGACTGGCGGCGGTGGTTGGGCGACGGGGTTGTTGTTACAGTCCGGCTGCTTTGCTCCTCAGCTGTGGTGGTGCGCTGCAGACTCTTAACCTGCGACACGGGTGGCGTCACAGCACAGAACCGCCCAGCGGGAAATTAAATTTAAACATTTAAGTGACTGCTTAGTTTGAGCCTTCACAGAGCTGGTCGTGGCTCCTTGGGGGAAACACACTTGGCTTGGAGATGAACTGTATGCTGTTCCCATCAGTGTAATGATAATATTATACCTTTAACTTTTGTACGATAAACGAGGGCTAAGTTGCAAAGTATAGAATATGTGCACAATGTTATGAAAAGAAAAACTATTGGATGATATAATACACTATTCTGATGCTTTACCTGCTTTGGCACAGTTGGCTGAGGGTCGGCTGCACAAACATTGAGCCGACTTTGTTCTAAATCAGACACTTGGCTGCTGTACCAAGGCCTGTATTTAATCAGGGGGTCTCCTCGGATGCATCATCTCTTTTACGAGGGAGACTTGGCCAAAATGGCAGCGCAAGATAGGCATCATATAGTTGAATGAAAACACACATTATTAACATGCAGCAGCCACATAGAGCTCAAAACAGGACCAGAGAGACTTAAGAGAGATAAAACATAACTACTTAAAACATTTTTTGAATGTGATGCTTTAATATCTGACCTGAAGGCAGTGTTTCCAGATTAAGTGTATATTCTAGATGATTCCAAGCCCAGGATGCGTGGTATGATAATGCAGCTTTACCAAGTTCTGAATAGGGGACTCTGAAGATCATCCATGTAGATAATCATCTGAGTCTAATCTGTTAGAAACAGGAAGAAGCATTTTACAAAAGAATGGTCTTACAGATAAAAAGGTCGCTAGAGTTTCACCCATCCAGGTAACCAGGACACCCATGAAGATGGTGCTTAGATGCTATGTATCAGCCTAGCACAATCTTCATGGGTGCCCTGGTTACCAGTCGGTCAAATGTACTCACAGTGGCCTCAGCAGCTGAGGTTTGGGCGTGTTCAGGACCTTCTGTCCGGCACATACCAAATACACGCTTTTCTCACTTTGTGTCGAAGGATTGGAAAGTTTAAGATGTGGGCAGATTGTGTCAAAACCATTTTCCGTGAAGTTTGTTCAGTGTGGATTCTACCTGTGCAACCACCTACTCTCTCTCTCCTCTCTCTCACACACACACACACACACATTTGGTTAACAAAGTGTGGTTGTTGTTGCTTCCTGCCAGTCAACGTCAACCTTTTCCAGGTGCAGTGATGAACTTGGCTGTGGGTCCCCTGTCAGACACCCTGTGGGATACGGGGTTTGTTTAAACTGGATCTGACCTGCGATGTGAGTTAATATCAGCACCAACCTCGACAAATGAAATCCAAACCACAGCAGCAGATAATCAGTCCCGGCTCACACAGCGTCTTATGTCTTCGATTGAAAGTTTACTTTTGGTAAACTACATTCCCATGAAATCCCTCATCTGCTTCTCGTGAGTTAGTGATTTCCTACATTTCCACAATGCTTTTGGACAGCCTCAGAAGATGTCTAAGCTTGTTCCCACTCATCTGTTTTGCTTTATAGGAAGCTAAAAGGAAAAGGAAGGCTAAAAGAGTGACTTAAAGTCAATAATCTGTCTGGTAGCCACAATGCATTCTGGTCTCTTACAGCTTGTGATTTGCGATAGTTGGTCTTTGTGTTCCTCACACTCAATGGATTTCTTTCACAGACACAGAACTGTAGGGTTTGACCAGAGGTGGAAGAATGGGCGTCAATACATTAAGTAATGACCGTCCCTGAGGATGACACTATCAGGGTGACTGCCTGTTGAAAGTTTACAAGCAGCAGTGTCAGGAAGGACAACTGTTGCGTCCGCGACTGGAACAATTTGCAGCCTGAGTTTATTGTCTCACTGGTTGTCCAAGACGAAGAGATAGAGAGAGAGGAGACGGAGAAGGGAGACAAGATGCAGAGTTTGGGTAAGAGGTGAAAAGGATGGAAGAGACAGTGACGGAAATCAGTCACTGAGTGTGTGTGAATGTTTGTAGAAGAGATACAGGACCTTAGGTGCTAAAGTCAGTTTTCAATTCTGAAAAGTAAAGAAGCATAGCAATGTTTAACTGGGTCAGTGTATTTGTGACTTCCTCTCTCTTCCATTCTTATATCTCCTATATCTAGAATGTCAGAAACAAATTTTCCACAGTCCAGGGTGAAATCTCCACATTTCTTCTTTTGTCAACCAACAGTCAGATCCAGTATGTATTCAGTTTACTCTCGCATATGTGACAAGAAAAACTCAAATTCTCACATTTGAGAAGCTGTAAAGTAACTATAAATGAACTGACTAAAAGCACATCATCATGTAAAATTAACAGTATACAACAATATATCTTGTCTCACCCCAGATCATAAGGTTAAATAAAATACAGATACAGTTAATTAACTTGGTTTATTTTAGTGTTTAGCTTCATAAGACAAACCATAAGGATCATTTCTACTGCTTTTGTCAAATATTACTATTGAGTATATTAAACTATTAAGTGCTCAGTGCTACTGCCTATGTAGTTACTTTGAAGTTTAAGAAAACATTCTATATCATGTTTTAAACTGTAGTAAAAAAAAAAAAAATGCATATATTACAATGATCCTCCCTTAATTTTAGATTTCTTGTTTTCAGAGTTTCAGTTTTGCTTGCTTCATTAAGGTCAGAGCTCTTGTGGCTTAAGCAGCGTCTCCATGTTCTTCTTTGGTTTGTGAAATGTCATCGGACAATGAGTTTTCATATTCTGCAAGTTGTTTAAACCAGAAGTCGGAACTGAATAAGTGAACTCAGGGCCTTTAAGTCGCAGTTGGTAGATAGAAGTCTGGATCAGTTCTCCATCCTTATGCTTTGTGTGTCTGCTATATATGAATTTGCATCACAAAAGACCAAAAATAATTTTGCAGCACCTTTTAGTCTCTCTTCACCCCAGCAGAATCACATACATGTATACTACCACTGTTGATCTGACTCCAGCTGAGAGCATAATGTCACTGGTGCTGCATAATTTACTCACATTAGTGCCTGGATTGCAGTACAGTCAGATTTCTGTGTGCATGTAAAACATAAACATGGTGGATGATAAACAAGCCCAGCTGGAAATCAGTGTCAAGTTTCAGGTTTGTGGAGAAAAAGTTGGTCACAGAAAAACTGATTATCTTCTTCTGCGGCACATCTCTCTCTCTCTCTCTCTCACTGTGTGTCTCTCTCTGCTGGGCTCGGTGCCACCAGTAAAACACATTCTCTTTGATATCAAACAAATCACAGCCCCCACGAGGCTCACACACACACACACACACACTCCACACTATATCTCTCTCTCTGTGTTTCGACATAATGTACTTGCAGGAGCCCACATAATGGTGCGTGCATGTGTTTGATGCAGTGTAGTGAAGGTCGGTGGGGTCGGTTGGTGGGATGGATGGTGTGGTGGTGCAGAAACAGACACAGAGACACAAACTCATTTTAGTTCATTTTACAGGAGTCACAGCCATAGAAATACCCCAGAACCACACCATGCTGTGAAAGTGCCACAGAGCATTTCAAGAAGTTCCACAAAGTACTACAAAGTAGAAAGTATCATAAAACAACATGCAAGAGAGGAGTAATTCACAACACTAACAGAGATATATTTGTATATATTTGGTAAAAGATAACCCCAAAACGGAAATGCCATGAAATACCACACAAGTTATAACACACCACACAATCTCACAAGAGCACAAACAGCCACATGTTGCCACTGCCACTGTCTGAGTTGAAGAAGGACACTCGTTGGTTTGAATGAGCTGCATCTCACATGCTGAACACAATCCTTCAACATCGAACGCTCTCGTTAAATCCCCTTTGTTCCTTTTCTTCTCCTCCGGCTCACTGCTGTGGGCAAATCTAAACAGCTCTGTGACTCACACTCTGATGTGAAATTAGCGAAATGAGGCTTTGATGGCGGCTGTTGCCCAGGCGCTGTCAATGGCTGCGCCTCTGGGATACAACGCCCAAATAAGTGATTAAATTAGCATACTTAATCCCTTTACCACAGATGTGGCTATTATTATTTTCTGTGGCGCATTGTTTGTTTCTCTCTCTCACTGTGTCTGTCTTTAAACCAGACGCTACAGTGAATGTTGCCGTTTTCAGCAAGGTGACAGCTCCAGCATCAAGTTAGAGTTGAAGGCATCACTAGTTTAACATTTAGGTATTATTTGGAAATCGCCAAAATTTCACGAATCCTCGAACTGGGATCATCGGCAAAATAACTTTAACAGCCAATTATTACTGAATGTTGCCTGCTAGACAGTTTAAGAATAAAACCTTTTAAATAGCAGTAACTTCACTGTGATATGAGCTGTTAATGACTGAGGTAAATCAAATCACCAAGTCGAAGTGATGCCTGCAATGCCCCTGTGAATTCTAAAATAAAATTCAGCATCCAAATAATATTGCGTCTGCATGAATAAATAAAGACTTTACTATAATGAATCTCGTGGGAAATTCACAATAATTTTACTAACATTGACAGAAAAAAAAAAGTTTTAAATTCTATCCAGCTTCTATTGTTTAACGGCTGCTCCAGCTGCTTACAATGCAAGCTCAACTTTCCACACCAGGAAAGGATGCGATCATGCTCTTGAGCCATTACAAGGCTTTTAATGTGAAACAACCGTGCAGAGAGCGCTTACTTCCATTGATTGTGGCAACAGTGATCAGAAAAAATGGCAAAAGTGGAATAGAGTGAAATAATAAAGAATGAAAACAATATTTACATTAAAAAGAGAAACTGAGAGCAGCAGAGTGATGAATGTGACTATGACTTTTGCAGATGTGAAGTAATGCTTCATTCTCATTTCACCAACAGGTAAATGTGGAGAAGTGTGAGTTTGCATCAGGACACATTAAGACAACAAGCAGATCAGAAAACAGAGATAAATAAAGTTCCTGACATTATTTGAGAATTTACAGTCTGCATGACCTGAATTTTAAAAAGTGCAGAAATGTGGAAATCTGGTACAAGCAGCAGAAAGCGGTAAACAGATTCCTCCTCTGAGCAGGAAATCATCAGCGTAGGTGGTGAATAATTTTTTGGCTCTGGCTCCTGGTCTTTAGACTAAGCTTGGACCTGGGTGATGCTCAGGCACTGGTAAGGTGGTGTTGCCCGTGCGACGGCGGCCATTCCTCCTCCTCCTCCTCCTCCTGCTGCTGCTCCGCAGTCCTTCCAGCTCTCTGTACCAAATAGCAGCGTTGAGGCATTTGAAATGGAGTCCAGCTTGGCCTGTTCTGCTCGCTGCAGCAGGTCATCCATTAACCATGAGCCCTGAGACATGTATGGGTGGGCCTCCTCAGCGCACACATACAAAGGAAATACACACAATCATACAAACACCACGCAAACCTAGTGCTCCTCAGTGGGCATACATACATAGAAACATAAGCACAATCAGTATCGAATGCCAAATTATTCTTGTCTCACTTACTTCGTGTTTCTCTCTCACTGTGCACACACACACACACACCCACCATAGCCACATGTCAAGAGGCGTGTTTAAACCAGCCCCGCGTTTGTGTTTCGGTCAGTAACATGATTTAGTTAGTGTTTGTGTGTTCAGAGCGTTGTAGCACCACTGCTATTTGAAATGCATAGTACACACACACACAAACACATACATAAACACACAGCGACAGCCATATATTAGTATTTTCCTCCACAAATCTCTCCACCTCACCCCCTGTTTGTGGAGCGGAGCAGCCTCTGAGCTGAACCATGCATCTGGACAACATGTCGCACTAAAAAACCCCAGCAACAGAATGAATTTTTGAATTGCTGGGAGATCAGAGTTCAGAGTTTATTTACTTGCAAATAAAACAAAGGAAAAAAAAGAGAAAAAAAAAGATAAACCACACGAGGGGAGAGAGAACAGCAAATACGAACAGTGCGTGCAGTGCGAGATAAAGCGCCGATGAGGATTAACGGAAGCACCCGACCTCGGAGGAAACAAAGTCAAGATGACAGGACTGCAGAGGATTTATTTATTGAAGCTGGGGAAGGGGAGTGAGTATAGCTCCTCCCCTCCCTTGAGCAAGGCACTGAGAGGCTGTCTGCTGGGGTGATGCTGCTCAGTGACTAAAAGGAAATGCATGAAATAACTTTCTTATGTTTTTTGTTGTAACTTCCCTCCAGTGTTTCAACTACTTCTGATTCGAGATGCTGATTCAATGTCCATACACAGTGAAACTATCTGCAGCGCTAACTGAATGACAGATTTTTACATTCTCATAAAAAAAACTCTTCACTTCCTCTTGAAGTAGCTGTCGGTCTTCCAGCCGGTGAGTCCAGAGCGCTGGCCCTTCCCCCCCTTTATGTGTTTAACATTTAAAAACAGTACTGGAGAAGAAAAGAGCAGGCTGTTAGCTATTGAATATCAGTCTTTATTGGCCTACTTATTGAATTAACATTTAACATTTTCCATTTGTCGGATCATTTTACCCAGGGCACCTCACAGTTTAATGAGGGCAGACATAGTTAGTGTGGGTTTCCTGAGCGTCTCTGTGTCACTGCCTCATTTTCTCTATTGAACTACATACATCACATTAAGTTGAAAACAATGGCTGAAAGAGAGGTTGACAGAATCTCAGTGCCTGAATGCAGTGCAGATTATTATTTCACTTGGAGAATCATTCGCAGGACTTTCCAAATATTCTAAAACAAAATTAGTGAACACGTGGTTGGTTAGTCTCAGTTATGTACTGTATGTGTTATAATCTGGTTGATGGTGCTTTGACCCTTGACCTGTTTGACCCCCAAGATTTCAAATACAGTCAAGGTTAGACCCATGAAATCCCTTCTAAATAACTAAATATCACCACGAACTTTTTCCCCAGTCAGTTTTGTTTTGTTTTCCAGTTATTTGCAGCAGATGTGATGTAAACACCTCAATCCCAATTAAATGAAGACCAACTGTGAGGTGACATTTATCTCTGAGCACTTCAGCATCTACTTTTCTTCCTCTACAACATGTCTGCATCGTCGGTGGCAGATATGATGCTTGTGAAGCACAGATGAGATAAAGATTTCTATTTCTTTTCTAACCGTATGGAAATTCAGCTGTATTTTTGTGTTGGGTGCGTTCAGGTTCAAACCGTCAGTGAGAAGCAGCCAGGTTTCTGTTTGGTCATGTTTGCATTGATGGTTGTTTCTCATTAAAAGGTGCTGCTTGTGTAGGCAACTCAACCATGCAAATCTAGTTTCTCTCTGTTTGGTTGGAACAGGTGATGATCTTGCTCACTGAAATAGTCTTGTGCACACTGACTTTTCCAACCCAAATCCATTCACGCGCCACTCGTTGGAGGAATTATTTAACCCTGTAACACTCCGCATGTTTCAGAACTTCCTCATCTCATCTCTAAACTGCTTCTTCCACGAGTAGTTGACAGCCCGTGCTGGTGTGCGGAGCAGGAAGTTGCTGTGTTTTGCCCCGAAGCCTGAAGTACCGTAGCATAGTCCTGTGTGACAGTGACGGATCCTGCGTGCTTTAAGTGCTTGTTGACAGCCATTATCTGAGGCAGAGCAGGGATAATTGGGTTTTGGTCTAAGTGCTTCATCTGTAGCTTTTTACTATTTGGGACCACAAACAGTCGCTCTTTTCACTTACACTTTTTTCATGAATTTGTGTTTTCCCTCTCGCAGCCCGGGGGCAAATATGAGTCATCACTGGATGCCAGAGCTAAACACGGTTTTAGGAACACAGAAGAGAAGCAATTGTTACCCTTTTTGTTTTTTTTTCCTCCTACAGATTTGCATTTTGCTGCATTTAAAGTGAAAACAATGTGGACTCAAACACACTGAGGAGCTCATTCTCTCTCCCCTTTTCAACTTCTCTCCTTCTGATTCTCTCCGTTCCTTTCATTCTCCTTCCGTCTCTGCTTTTCTCCAAATTATTCCCCCGCTGAAAGCTGGGAGATATTACATCTCATGTACAGTAAATAGATTCTGTCAGCCATTATCTGCCACTGCTGCTTGTGTTTCCACATAGAGACTGTGCCTGTGCCAGTTACTGTTGTTATAAACCTCCAGCTATCATCACCTCCCATTTCTTCACACAGGCCAAACATCCATTTTGAAAGCAGCTGCTTTTATCAGATGGTATCATTAAATGACAAAAAATGACTTAAAGTCTTGTTTTACCTTCTGTCTTCTTTCCAAAGACGTCTACTCACAAAAACAGCGAATAGAAGAATGCCATATTAATACATTTATATACAGTATACTTTATGAATACCTGGTGTTGTAGATAAGCATTACTGTAATTTGTCACTACATACAGGACGATGACATTGGAGGAATCTGCTTCAAGGTACTGTTAGCATCTTTTTCTAGGTGCATTTTGTTCCATTTGAGCTGTAAATCCTGCCGGTGCTTCAATGCTACTCCATCAAAAAACAACCCTACTTTTTTTGCCCTAATGCTCTGCTGTCTTCTCTTCATCAGGTCTCAAGCTGTTTCTGCTATCTTTACACATTCCATCTATTAGGTATTTGGCTTAGAAGAGAAATATGAACAACTGCACATACCAAATACAGGGAAAGCTAACAGTCAACTTTTCTAGTTTCAGTCATATCTCATGCTCTACATCAGCAGGTGGAATCACCCAGGTGTTAACCAAGAGCAGATAACAGCTCTCTCTTTGCTGCTGTCGTGTTAAGACTGAAAACAACAGAGGTGGTGGCAGCTCGCCCCCTGAAAGTACCATAACTACTCTTGAAGTCAATTTACACTTAGCCTCAACGTGTTTTTCTGTACAACTAAAATTCCTATTATTCCCCCGAAGGTTGTATTTTGTGAGTAAATGATGTTGTGTTCTAACCTCAACACAAAAATGGCCCCAAAGGTATTTCTTGTTTACCCAACAACTTTTCTAAATCCTCCCCCTCTTAATACCTCCTCAGCTCCACTACAGAATATTCAGGGGACATGACACAGAGACACCCTGATATGTTGTATACACCCTTAAAAATAAAGGTTCAAGTTAGAACCAAAAGTGGTTCTTCACAGTGATGCCATAGGGGAACCTTCTTTGGTTCTAGAATGAACCTATTACCTGATGGTTCTTCAAGGAACCATTTATTGTCAAGTTCTTTAAAGAACCTTATTAGGTTTTTGTGGACCTTTTAAGGTTCCACAAACAGCTTTTTATTGAAGGGTTCTCTGAAGAACCAATTCAGTTGGTTGCTTTAGAAAACCAATACAGGTTCTTAGCCATGTTCCTGACAGAGCCTTTACTGGTTCCATCAGGAACCTTTCATGAAAGGTTCTTTGCATATCTAGTAATTGTTTTTAGAGAACTGTTAACGGTTAATTTGAAACCCACCAGCTTAAACCAAAATCCTGTTCCTCTGGAAAATTTAAGACCCATTTACATTACATTACTGACCAATACCTGTCAAAGCTGTTTTCATCAACCCCCAGACAAAATTTTGTTTTAGATGTTATGAAGGGATGCCTCAACTGTAGCCTGCAATAGATTGATGTGCTGCTAGAGAAAAAAAAGACACAAATACAGTTCTTTGTAATACATGAATTTTATATTTTTCTTGAAAATGTCCACCTCAAAATAATTGCTCATCACAAACACACAGCACTTTGATACTGAAATTTAAAATTCACCACTTCACTGTAATGCAGCTGTTCAAACCTGTGAAACGTTTCAAATAGCTATTCATGTTATGTAAAATCAGACATTAACTAGTCTTAGAATATATAAAATGTACATATTGTCCAGCCTATTATCCTGCCAAGTTGGAAAAAAAACATCAACAGATAACTGTGAAAAGCACACAGGAAACTGAAAAACAAAGCCATGCCTGCTCTTTTACAAAGAGTTATAAAACCTTTGCACAGCAATAGGAGCAGAACCCTTCATTTTGAAAACAAATGCTTCGAGAAAGGAAACAGTCTTTCTCAAGTTTTCGGGATACTCAATTTGGAAGATGTGATAAAGTGAAAAGGCAATGGCCAGGGCAAGGGAGACGTCCACACTGCCATCATCAAGGAGCATCTCTGTGTCATCCATCTTGACAGTGATGGCGTTGCTCTGCAATGGGTTTTCGTTCTTGCAGTTACTCACAACAATTGTTGGTGTTGGGTACACTGGATCCTGTAAAATGTGATTTTAAAAAAAGGTCTTACACTGCTTTGTCAGATAAAGAAACATTTTAACATTTTCCCACTTAGAGACATTTAATATGAAAAATATAATGGTGCACAGTTTAAAATAGCAAGAATTTTATGGGTCCAAGCCTATTTTTTGCAATTTCTCCCTTTTACTTATTTAGAATAGACACAGCTGGAATTGAAATAATACACAATGATTACAAAATGTGGGACTGAACACTTCACCTTGTCAATGACAAACAGCCGCTGTGGGTCCTCTTTGAAGACCGAGGGTAGAAGCAGCATTGCAGCATTGACAATCTGGCCTTAAAAATGCAGAAGAATTGTAAAGGATGAGGGTCTCAAATAGCACATGCAATTAAGCATGGCAAACTAAAATACATAACTTAAAATTAAATTGCAAAGTTGTTAAAGGCACAACATACCTCTTCTTTCCTCCTCTGTCTCAGCGGCATCAAGCACAACCAAACACTTATCCTTGAGGGCACTTTTAGGAGCCTTGTCAAGGATGTTTTTTGATATCTTGGCAAGGTTAACAACAACTAGCATCCATTTTGCTTACAAGCTTCATTTCCTCTAGAATCTAAGACATACAAAGTAACAGAAACAGAATTACTTTCATTGGAATTGATAATCTCTCACAGACATTTTTATCTATAGTAAGAGTTCACATAAATCGCATAAATTGTCAATAAGTCAGAGCTGATGCCAAAATACAGGTACAGATGCTCAAAAAACTGGCGTTAGGGACAAGTGGAATTAACAAAAGCAACACTTCCTCTTCTTATTGTATAAACCATAGATTGGAGGCTGAAAACGTACATATCCTGATCCACATTTCTCACGCAAAAATGGATACTGCATGAGAAGCGTTCGCATCAAGTCCACATACTGGATATGTGTTGGATACCTGCAAAAAATCACAGAGACATTCTCATGGGCGTTCAGAGGTCATTCTATTTAAGCTGGTGTTACACCACACAACTTCCCTGACTGGTGTACTTCAAATAGTCTGTGGGATTGTGTGCACTTTGTGATAGGCAGGAGGTAGGTAGGCAGTAGGTAAGTTAGTGTACACAAAGTTTTATGTTTATGTCAGTCCTGATTGGCAATAAACTCCAAAACAAAACAATACAGTAAAATATGAACTTTTGGTTTTAAAAAGACCAGCAAGTAAAGGTTCTTTAGCATAAAAAGGTTCTCCAGAGCGCTTAAAGTGCCTCAGAGCACTTACGAAGAACCAGTTTTTCTTAGAGTGTATATCGCAGAAGAGTTATGTGACTGTGGCACTGACCAGAATTTGTTCCGTCAATCTTAATTTTACTTGAATTATATGCGATAACAAACAGGCTTCAGGTTGTGTACATGTTTTCAGCCACTCCAGTGCCTTCCACTGATCACCTGCGGCGGCCCACAAGGGACTATATCATTTCACGTTCCATCAGGTTTCATTCGCCTCCTCAGTTGTTCTCTGATATTCCTCATATTCATTTTTGACCTCGGTGTAAACATGCTTTTATTGTGCGCTTACGCTCAGTTCTCTCAGGTTAATACAAGGCCGGTGTAAAGTGGAGCGTTTTCCTGCTGACTCTGCATTCATTTTGGTGGCATACCTGACTCATTGTAAGTGGTGGAGGTGAAATATGTGTTTGCGTGGCTGACGTGACGGGTGTGACCCGACTGGCTGCTGACTCAGCTGAACCACTCCATGTTCAGTTGTCACAGTTTGCTGCTTTGCTCCCACTCGACCTCATGCAACACCCGAAGCTGTTTCTGATTTGAATCCTTCAAGTTTTTGCTCAGTGGTGCAGCTACTCTAAAGGAAAAACTCTGCTCTACAATCAAACACAGCATTTAAATGAAGTTATGCTTCATGTGCAGGGGTAAGCTTTGTGAGCAGTGATACCACTGATTAGAATAAATAAAAGCAGTGTGTACATCTGCATGAGGAAAGGAAATGTTCCTATAGTAAACAATACAAACACTATTGAATTCCCAACCTCAACCCCATCCAACACCTTTGGAATACTGACAGGGAGCCAGACCTCATCACCCAGTATCAGTGACCACTCAGTTTAATGCTCTTTAGCTAAATGGAAGCAAACCTCATATCTACATCATTTCTCATTTTTTTCTCTCTTAGCTGTGCTCCCTACCTACATTACTTCCTTTTTCTGTCTATTATTCTCCTTTATCTCCATTCTCTTCATCGTTCTTGTGTAACAAGGCAAACAGACAAACACAAAGACAGGGAAAAAAACTAAACAAAAAAATTCAGCCTTTCTCTCACTTGATGCAAATTTGCAATTTTAGGGAAATGGCTCCCCGTTCATTCCTGCGTTATTTCCCATCAGGACAGATCACACCTCAGTGAGCTGAGTGTGACAAACAATCACAGAGTTTCATTGCGGAGCTTTACGCTGGTGTGCATCTCCTGAGAGGAGGGCGGCTCAGGCTGCAGGAAGCAGGAAGTGTTTCTTTTTTCCCTCCCCACGGTGCAGATATTACCATGGGACTTGAACCTCCAGAGGATACCTTAGCTGGTGCTGGGGACTCTGCATGGCAGCCGTAAGACTGTAATACGAGAGGTTTAATCTCAGCTAGATTGGTTTAAATGGAGAATACGGAGAAGGTGGTGAACTCATTCAGGGAAAAGGAGGGGAATCAAAATTCAACACACTTTGAGTAGAAATGTGTCTTGTCCAGCATCTGAGAATGTCAAGCATCTGAAGTTGGAATCAATCTAATTCTCACTCACTTTCTGTTTTCTGTGGTGAATATCTTTATAAAATGAACACTTTGCAGTTCTCTCTACTGCTAATTAAGATACATAACCCTTCCTGGACTTTTTGTGCCATTCCAGGCTCTTGTCATCAGCATTTGCTAATTATGTTGAGTCTGTTAAGTCAATTACTGGTTCTAAATTTAAAACCACCCACTTGAGGAACAATTATTATCCCACTGAGCTACAAAATGGGCTTTGGAGACCACACTTTACCACTCGAAGCCTAAATAATCTGTTTAACCTTCCATCTAGTAACTTTACATCTAACTAGTCAACACCACACACAGCAGAGGAGTGTATAATGTGGAGTTGTGTGTTGGTGCTTTCATATCTGCTGTATAGAAATAACTTCACTCCCTATCTCTGACTGACATTGCTCTCCAATGTCAAACCTAAAAAAAAAAAAAAGGTAAATTTCCTCCACACATTAAAATGCCAAGGTGTAAACATCACCTTGAACGCAGCATGTTGACACCTGCTGACATATTTTCTATCTGCCACTCCAACATGAACTAATAAAACTGTCAGGGTGAAAAACGTGGCACCCGAAATCGTTTCACTCTGCCAAGTGTGCTCCAGGATGAGAGTGTGTGACCCGTTTTCTCTGTTAAAACCTTTCACCTTGTTGAACGCGCCACGGGAGAGTGTGTGTCATCCTGCTTCACACCTGCTGCTTTAACAGAACATTTCACTTAGCAGATTCTACCATAGGTTTACCTCTGCTAGGCTCTGAGTTCAATCTGTGAAACTGGTAAAAACTGCATTTCAGTGAATGCACCTAAGATTATCTGTTATACTCTCCTGCAGTACTTTGTCTCACATAACAATGAATGTTGTTGAATCCCCTTAGTTCATCTTTCCTGGATTCATTTATAACACGTGTGACCCTTCAGAGAACATTTAGCCTTCTTAAACATGGCCCCATTGATGTAATTTGTTTAACGCACCTTGGTACTGGCTTTATGCACCATATCTTAGCAGTACATGAAAAATATATCTCCTTGTTAGCAAGGTTAAGTTGAGTGTTTGCACTGGGATGAATTTACTTTATGACCATAACTCTTGTTGAATTTACCCCCAGTTGATCTCTGCTCTACTAATGTGCATGAGCAGCACTCCTGAGTGTTTAACTGTGTGATACAATAAGACATTTCAGTTTCTTTAATGTATTGTAGGTTCACCTTCACCAATTATACAACACTTTTAAAATTTAATCTCTTATTTTTAGCCAAGGTTAGTGTGTGCATTGGCATAAATCTGCTTTAATGACCATTTCTCTTGTTGAATGTACCTCAGTTGATCTTTGCTTATATAATGTGCACATGCAGCACCCCTGAGAGCATTTACTTTGTTGAATACAACTAATTGGGTTTCTTCCTGCTGATTTTAAACATACCTTTGTTGATTCAGCAGCACTTATAAAAATCTTCTTGTTTTTAGGGAAGTTCAGTGTGTGTACTGGCACACTTTAACAACCATTAGTGTTGTTGAATGCACCATTGTTTGATCTTTGCTTGCTTCATTTACATACCCAACACTCCTGACAACATTAGCCCTCTTGAACATGGACCATGCTGATCCAACCTGGCTTGCTTTCTATTTGTAGCATTTTTAAAAGCTGCCCTCTTCCCTCATTGAACGTAGCCCGTGTGGAGGTTGCGTTTGGAAAGAGGTCCACCTGTAACACGTCTAAAACGTCCCCTGTCATTGAACGCAGCCTGTGTGGAGGATGCGTGCTGACACGGGGCCCGGGCCGGGGCTCATCACTGAGGATTAGCTCTTATTAGAGCTGAGTGCGGACCATAATGCACCACAGGTGGCTGGCTGAGCGACCCGCCGGCGTTTGGCTCAGTGGCTGAAGTGGATAGAAGGCCAATTATCGCCACATTCACACCAGAGCCAGTGCTCCGCTGTGGGCGGCCCGCTGCTTTCTGCTCCGCTCTGAGGGTGAAACAAGGACATAGTGATGCTTGACAGAGCTGAAACTCTGCTCTCAGCTGCTCTGATTCCTCATATGGCAACACACGGGGGTCGGGTCATTGTTAATACAATGAATTTGCTCTGTTGAAATAGTCGACTGTTTCTTCACATAATGGATTTTCTTAGTAGCCTGATTGTGTTTTGATTTTAAGGGCTGATGGGAAACATCCATCAAATCTAGGGGGGGCTATGCACCTGTGTGATGTTCTGCTTTTTTATTTTTTTTAAAGTAATAATTTTTTATACATACACACATAGCAGTTCAGGCCGAAGATGATCACTGATTTATATGCATATGTTTTCCCACTGTCTCTTTTTACAATGGTCACCATGGTCTCCAAGACACATCCTACCTGCAGACACGTGCAGTCAAATTACACTTAAATGTCACTTGAATTTCATAAACACCAGTCTAGTCCTTTTGGCCTCTTGGAAAATCTGACAAGCATTTCTTTTGTCAGCTAGTTTATTCTTTTATAAATTTTTCCTTTTTAAAAAAGTGGAAACATTATGTACTTGTGGCCATATAAGTAAATAAATTCATTTGCTCAGCTGTAGCTTTCGTGCACTTTTGAGGCTCTGGACTGTTTACATTTTCTGAAGCTTAATACTTTCCCTCCATTGCATTTTTCTGACAGCTTCAGTTAAGAATGAATTATTTTTGCAAAAACAAAATTAACATACTATAGTGTACAATATGACAGTAGACCAAGACCGTGACTGACAGTTTACATTCATATACATCCTGTTAGATTACTGCATCAGCTATTTTACATAGAGGAGCAACCAGTCAGAAAAACTATGATTAAATGCATTTTGCTTTTGATCTTTCTGTACTTAATTGATGAGGGACAGGACAGGGGACAGATGTTTGTACGTTTCCAGAAACCTGTTTACATGTTTCTGTGACTCACTGACTCATAAAATCATTTGCATTCAGTTCATGTTTTTCTCGGAGATTCATCTGTTCCTCCGTCATTTAAGGGTCAAATCAGTAAAGGTTTACATTTGAATGCATGTCGTCTGGTGCACTGAAGTGAATAGAAAGTAGAGTGATGTTCTTGAAGAAGTCAGGTGTGAGTGGTTTACGCAAGTGAAAATTGTGAGCTCAAGACATTTACTTTTTTCTTTTACTGCATCGCCGCTTGTACTGAAATAAAAGGATTTCTGCTCCATCACATCTGATAGGACAGAAGGGAACAGAAAATAGACCCACTTTCACAATGTGCGACCACTCAACTGCAAGAAAACCAGGGGGAAAAAAAGTCAGAGTTTTATCATAGTTTCGTGTATTTCACAGTCCAGCAGAGCACTCAGGGGAAACAGCCTGAGCTCAACTCTTTAAACTCCTCTGACATTCTCCATTTGAGTTGAGCTGGAAACGCTCTGCGCCCGCCGGGGAGGGTATCACTGATAAATGAGAGGTCAGCGCTGCCGTAGGGGTCATGTAATGCTGACCAGACTGCAGGGGACGGCACCAAAGGCTCACAGCATCCTGTCACTGTGAGTTAGAGTTTCATCACGGAAATGCCAACTACCAGGAGTGACTCCTCTGACCTTAAATGCAGCAGGAGGGTGCCAGGTGTCTCAAGAGGGTCAGACAGGTGGATGCATTGAAGCTATATCAACTTCATCTGGGGAGAGAAGAAACAGTCCGTCGCACTTTTCAGCCTCAAGCAGGTTGTGTGAAGTTTATCTGAAAGTAATGTCTCTATTTTGTGAGCGCTTCTTAAAAGAAAGTTTCAAAGTGCTTACGGGTAAAAATCTATCCAACTTATTCTGAAAAACGGCACATCACTTTTCGCCCCACTGTTTTTGTCTTAATGTCTTTTTTTTTTTGTCTGAGCGCTCAGAGAGTTCCTTTGGAGAGGCAGCTCACAAATAAAGATAATTCTCTGTGGGAAGAGGCTAAAGTTTTTGATTGTTAGGAAAACTTTTAAAGCTGATGATGTAATGTGGAGGACATGGTTATATATGAGTAGGTGGGGTTTGTTAATGCAACTAGTTGAAGCACTTTCGCAAACTTTTTCTCTGTGTTTTCCCTCAGAGAGATTTGTTACCTGAAAATCATCCTGAGTTCAAAACAAAGCTGTTGTTTTCTAATGGCTGTGACACAGAAGGTTCAGCTTTGATTTGGCTTAAAACTGGTGAGAAAGTTTCTTTCAGATAATCATTAAAGCCCTCATCTGACTCACATCAGTGAATCATGTTAAGTTAGCAATTTGAATATTGTATCTCTGCCATCGAAGAGTTCTGTTTTTAGCCATCACCATCATACTACTTTCAAGTGTTGCTGGAAAACTAGGACTCTCATATACAGTACCAGTCAAGACATCAAAACTATGAAGGAACACATATGGAATTAAGTAGTTAACAAAAAAGTGTTAAACAAAGCAGAATATGTTTTATATTTTAGATTCTTTAAAGTAGCCACCTTTTACTTTGATGTCACCTGGAATGGTTTTCTAACAGTCTTGAAGGAGTTCCCAGAGATGCTGAGCACTTTTTGGCTGCTCTGCCTTCTCTCTGCGGTCCAACTCATTCCAGACCATCTCAGTTGGGTTTAGGTGGGGTGATTGTAGAGGCCAGGTCATCTGAAGCAGCACTCCATCACTCTCCTTCTTGGTCAAATAGCCCTTCCATAGTCTGGAGGTGTGTTTGAGGTCACTGTCCTGTTGAAAAACAAATGATGGTCTTACTTAGCGTAAACCAGATGGGACGGCATGTCGCTGCAGAATGCTGTGTAGCCATGCTGGTTAAGTGTGTAAGTGTAATTTTGATTAAATCACCAACAATGTCACCAGCAAAGCAGCCCCACACCATCACACCTCCTCATCCATGCTTCATGGTGGGAACCACACATGTAGAAATCATCCACTCACCTTTTCTGCGTCTCACAAAGACATGGCGGCTGAAGAACCAGTTTCATCATAGCATTTGGTGGTTTTCATGACTGCAAGTTCTTGAAATTTTCCAGACTGACTGACCTTCATGTGTTAAAATAATGATGGACTGTTGTTTCTCTTTACTTAGTTGAGTGATTCTTGCCATAATATGGATTAGAACAGTAGTCGAATAGGACCATTCACTGTATAGAACTGTGTACCAACCCTACCTCTGCACAACACAACTGATGGCCTCAAACACATTAATTAACTCTCAACAAGGCACACCTGTTAACTGAAAACCATTCCAGGTGACTGCCTCATGAATCTGACTGAGAGAATGCCAAGAGTGTGCAAAGCTGTCATCGAAGGAAAAGGTGGCTACTTTGAAGAATCTAAAATATAAAACATATTCTGGTTTGTTTGACTCTTCTTTGTTTGCTACATAATTCCATATGTGTTCCTTCATAGTTTTGATATATTAGTATTATTATTATTATTTAGTATTAATCTACAATGTAGAAAATAATAAAAACAAAGAAAAGCCATCAAATAAGAAGGTGTGTCCAAACTTTTGACTGGTACTATATAAACAAAAATATTGATAATAAACACAAGTCAGACTGCATGCATTGCAAATATGGCTGATTTTTGAGTGCGCTATGACATTGTCTTCCAGTAGAGACAGCATAGGTAAAACTGCATATGTGGGTTGTTTTGGAGGCAATGTGTTTTGTCATTTAGAGTAGCTTGGAGCACTTGTTGATTTATGGCACTAACACTAACCTTTATGAGAAGTTTGAAGAAAGACTCAGTCTTTAAGCTCTGAGTGATTTCTGTTCTGTGTCTGCAGGAGCAGAGTCCTTTCAGCTGCTTTGTGTGTTTGAACAGGCAGCTTGACTTAAACAGTCATATAGTATGTCAAGAATAGTTGGTTAATAGTAGGTAAAGAGGCTACTACTTGAGTAGAGAATCTTCGTGTTGTCTTTGCTTTGAGTCCAACCATGTCTTTCCAGGAGCAAAAGAAAAGCTGTGGTGAAGATGCTTTTCAAGGGACGTAGCAAGGCTCTTCAGTTTATTAAGCTGTTTACTGAAGAAACTGATCGACACATGGACTGAGGCTGGAGATTGGTTAGAGGTTTGAGAGATTGAATCTGAGAGAGTTAGCCAGCTTATGTTGTCAGACTCAAAGTGGTGGCATCTGAAAAAATAAAAAGCCAAAGCTGTACAGAGGTTGAGGTCCTTTTCATCTTTTAAATGTTGGAATGGCTGCGCTCTCTCTCTCTCTCGCTCCTTTCATCTTTCCAGTCTTGGTCATCCTCCCTCCTTCCCCTCCCTCGGCTCTGTTGGCGGCGGCCGAGGCTGTTGACAGTAAAAGGAATTAATAAATGCAGCGCGGTGTACTGCAAGACCCCACAAAAGGAACTTCTCAAAGATACTGGCAGCAAATCAACCGTGAGATCAATGGGAGGGAGAGAGAGGGAGGAAGGGGAGGAGGAGGGTGGTGAGACTGGCAGGGTGAGAGGTGAGGAAGAGGAAGGATGGGTAATGAAGATAAAGGAGGAAGGAGCAGAGCAGGGTTAAAGGGGTCAGATTTAGGGGTACATTCAGTGAGTGCCGCTATTTTGAAACTAAGTGTTGATACTTAGTGCAGACATTCACACATGAAGGCAGACTGCGACCTTAGTGACGGACTGTTTATCTGCTCTGCTGTGGTTTTCATATCAAAGGAAAAAGCTGAACATCATCCTCAGCCCTGGATGTTTTCTTCTGCTTTACAGAACAAACACAGAGACTGCACGTGTCTCTCTTTCTACCCTGCGTACTTGTGTTTTGGTGCACTCTTTAGTTAGTGGTTAGTTTGGAGTCTGTTCTCAGTCGTCATAAACCTCACTATAGCTCTCTTTTGAGGGCGACATGTTTCCTGTCTATGCTGTTGGTGTTGAAAATCATTTTATGTGAACTAAAGAAGGGAACACCCAGGGGATTCGGCTAAAAGCGGTCCAAGGTTGTGAGTACAGCCTTTGGTCCTCCTTTATGAATGAATATTACTCATAATACACAGAAATTAGTGAATAAAAATATGCACTGCTGCAGAACTTCAACCAAATCAATTAAGTATAATTAGAGCTGAATTTGTGTGGTGGAAAAACAGGCTGTGCATCATAGATTTAACAAAAAGCTGAAAATTATCCCACAATAATCGTTCATTTTACTGAGTGACTTAAAGTGGTAAAAGTTTTGGGGTAGTTATTTAGAGTTAATGGGGCTTTCAATAATATGTAATGTATGAAATAAAAATATGCCTTGGCCTTACTAGATTGCAGTATAGAATGAAAAACATTCTGTTAAATCTGTGTCCACAGACTGACATGGCCACTATTATAAATCATTGATTGGATGATGCCATATTATTGATTCGTGAGGCCTCTATCAGAAAAAAGCAAAATGTCATGGGTTTAACCTTAATAAGAAGGAGGGAGGGTTGAAGGAGGGATAAAAGAGGAAGATGGAGGGTATCCAGGACTGACGTGTGGTCTCAGACTGCATAATTCCGATCCCGGTTTGACTGACAGCTGCGGGCTCTTCCTGCCACCGAAAGCACCTTGAGCTTGACACACTTGAGCCTGCCAACAGACCACGCCAGTCTGCCAATAGGCATTTGGCTAAGAGCGAAGGCCTGCCCCCTCTGTCACCCTGTTGTGGAATTAAACAAGTGTTGGGACCAACAGCTGTATGTGATGGCGAACATCTGTGATGTTACATAAGTTCCTGGAGGGTGCTTTGAGGCTCAGAAAGCAGGCTCATCCCTCACAGATGTCTGCATGCTGGAGCCAGAGAGTCTTTATTTGGATAAAGGTGTGTAGCTGAGGCGGAACAACCAAGTGACAACCACCACAGGGGACTGTGAGTGGCAGGAAACCTGTCATCAAGATGGTTACTAAACATACCCCAGAATACACTATCAGGAGGGGAAAAAAAAAACCTCTGTTTAAAAGCTTGAAAAAACAAATTAAATGTTTTTCTTTTATATGAGAAAGTTTGCCTTCACAAGAAACACTAGCAGTAGGGAAAGTATGAGGAAGACTCTATGCAATCATGACTCATTTCATCAATTTGGTTGCCTAAATAACAGCTTTTATCTCTGATCGTGCTTGTACTTCTTTTATAACTTTAATCAGCAGTTTATCTGGATTTATAATTTTTCCTCCACATTTAATAACAACCCTTTCTGAAAGTTTGGACATGAGATTTTTTTTTCTGATTATATTTACATGGAACAATACATACATTCTCAGTGAGTAATTTCTGTCTGTGTGACATAAAAAAATACAAAACACTAAGTTTTCTTTGCCAGTATCAGCGAATCACTCTGCTTCCTCACGGTTTTTTCTCTTTTCTCTTGTATGAATTTATTAGGTCAGTTTTCACCACATTTTTAATCGATCATATATCCAGTGTGTAAGCAGCTGGGTTCAAGACACTAATGAGGGCGAACATGTTCATTTGTGAGACATACACAGTTGTTTCTGGACGAGGTCTAAGTCATCTTTAATTCGTTGTCATGTCGTAGAAACGAGCCTCAGCCTTACTTCCTGGAGTAGTTACCAGTGGGGCTCTCATCTCACACTGTGTGAGGTTATCTGTACTCATTAGTGTGAGTGTGTGTGTGCTGAGATACACATCCTATACTTATGCATGTGTGTGTGTATTCTCAGTGGTTGTTAATTGAAATAAGCATCTCATTAATAATAATAGTGGCCTACAGCCACTGAGTTTACACCATTTGTAATTATAAATGATGCTGGACAGGCCTGGCACTGTGTGTGAGTCTGAGTTAGTGTGTGTGAGTCTCTGTGTTTGTTTGTTTATATATACTGTACCTCATAGTACAACAGTTACTCCATTACACAGTGCAGTTGTATAAAGAGAAAATATGTGTGTGTGTGTGTGTGTGTGTGTACATATATATATATATATATATATATATATATTTATATATATATTTATATATATTTATTTATTTATTTTTAACAAAATTTAATTAGTCTTTAGTAAGGATTAGAAATCTAACCAGATATTTGATGGATGTTTTTTTTTTTTGTTTTTGTTTTGCAGCTTGTTATATTAGCTCAGAGGTGGTGGTCTTCCTTTAAACTTATTAGCACCTGATAGAGAATCCTACAACTCAGGCTCACAAAAGGACCTACCCTAGGATACAAAGTTTATGGAGATGTATATCACGTTTTTTCTTCTTTCTCAGTTTCCGAATTGTTACACTCCTACCTTTGTTATTTTGTTGCATCTGTCCCAATCAAATTTGAAATGATAAATTACTTTCCACATTCACTCATTTGATTTGACAAGAACTACATCACATTAAGGTTCTGATGAACCAGTTTAATCAGGACTGGAAACCTCAATAACCTCCCCACCCCACCCATCTAACAGTGCTGATGCTGAAGTCAGGCTGAGCCCTGCAGTCACTCTGATTGGCTGTTTACTCAAGTAGAAATTTATTGGCTTGATCCATTTTCAAGAGGTAATTCTGGTAATGTATGGACAACAGTGTGTGTGTGTGTGTGTGGGTGTGGTGCTGGGGAGGCTTTACATCATAAACTAAACACTTGAGATGGGTGTCAATCACCATAAAACACACAGGCACAGTAAAAGCCTGTGTCAGGTGATCAAACATCGCGTCTGCAGCGTGTCAGCAGAGCGTCCTGACAGCGGGAAAGTTTATTAACGACAGAACTATTGATCGAGCACAAAACAATGAGTAATCAGTGTGCAGACAGTTTTGCGAGCAAGTACAGGACACCCAGAGCTGGTGAGAACAGATGTGAATGATACTTTGTTCTGGAAGAAACTGTATCTACCTCTTGTTATCTTGACTTGATGATTGATGATTTATTAAACCTGAAATCACTGGCTCTTGTTAATAAACCAGATCAACTGGACTTGGACATGAAGTGGATTCCTCATGCAGCAGGTGTACTTTTTGGTCAGAGGGTGACCCTGAGATAAATCTCAGGGATTGTGATAAATATGACAGAAAGACAATTAAACTCCTCTGTTGGGTCTGCTGTGAAATACCAAGGCCTCTACCAGTTATTTACCAGACATCTCTCTGGGAGGTTTAGAGGAGCAAATCCCGCTTGTGTCAACTCACAGATGAATTCACCTGTAACAACAGAGGGGATATGAAAGGGACAGATGCACATCTATGCTGGTGTTGTACAAACACAGGAGATTGTATTTGGCCCATTAATTAGTCTGTGGTAAATAACTGTTCACAAATCCGCTATGTAGAAAAGAAGACTCTATAAATTCCAGAACTTACCTGAGAATCATCGAGTTTTGAAGTTTTCTTCAGTATCACAGTCAATATCCACTGAAATGTTTGTCTCTTCATCCCTGGGTACACTGCAGACAGGAACTGCTAGAGCTAATTAAGCGACATTATAAAATTATAAGTATTTTGAAAATCCTCTTTCTAAGCTGCCTCCGCGTTCAAGCATTGTTCTCAGTATTCCCTAATTGACGGCTGCATGCTGGTCGGTGTTTTTGATCCTTATAAACTTACTAAGTTGGAAAAGTCGTGGACATAATATATTTCAGGTATGTTTTGCTTTCTCTGGAAACCCTTTGTTATGTGCCCCCTGAGGGAAACTTTAATATTCTGCTCACTGATGAGCTGAAACAGAAAGATGGGTGAAGGGAGAGGTCTCCAGGGGCTTCTTTCTTTCCTCCAGTGTTCCTTTTCCCTCCTTTTTCCTTCTCCCCTTTTTTCCTATTTTCATAACTTTACTGTGTGCCTTAATGTTCTATATAGTACACTGGAATCTATCAATGTAATACTATAAGTTCTTAAAATGATTCTTTCCTACATGGACATACACACAGTGCCCACTGAGTGTCAATGCAGATATATTAGTCTGATGTTTCCTGACCGCGATGCTGTGCCCTCACCAATTTCCCATCCTGCCCTTCTCTTCTCTGACTCACACATGATAATAAATGCACAAACACACACACACACACACACACACACACACATGAACACACACTGTCCAGCACTGTCCATTTTCAGCCTGGTAAAAATAGTCTTTTCACCATCTGGAAACTGGTTTGTGTTCGCCTGAATGCCCTGTTGGGTAATATACTGGAGTTGACCACATAATGCTGGAGCCACAAGCAGACAATCATTCCGCCCTTGACATTATCAGCACCAGAGCTCTTTTTCCCAAATTACACCAAGTTCTGCTCTGACTAATAGCAGCACGCTCAGAGGGCGTCTGTGTATTTTTCCCTCTGCTGCGGTGAGAATTCACCTTTTTTGTTGCTTCACTGAACCCCGAAAAACAAGGACGTGTACCGCTTTGCTCCCTGAAATGGGAACAAATTGACAGAGACAGGGAACTGTAGCGGCAGGCTGGTGTTGTGAATTTTTTCTTAGCTGACTATGATGTTTTAAAAAGAAAGCAGCGAGTGGAAGAAATGCTTCTGAGCAGGAAAAGGATTTAGAGGAGTCATGACAAGAATCAGGAAGTAGTGTTGTGGGTGGAGTGTAAAGGGTGGTGGAGGTTGAGCGAGGGTGACAAGCGGAAAAATGACGATCAGAGTTCAATTTATAGGTGATTGCAAAAAAAGTGTTACACTCGGAGGAAAGTTTTTGTTGACTGAACAGAATAGAACCTGAATCAAACCAGAATCCCCTCGTGTAAACTCTGTCATGCTCACCTGTGGCTCCAACTTTACCAACTCCTGCTGTGCAGCCAAGCATTGTTCAAACCTATAAAACTTTAATTTTAATTCTCCTCGGGATCTCAGAGTTTTCAAAGACACTAAAAATATCCATCCATCCATTATCTATACCGCTTATCTGTAAGGTAGCAGGGGTGGGGCGTTGGGGCAGCATTGGGTACTCCCTGGACAGATTGCTCGAACCCAGAACCCAGAACCTTCTTGTTGTGAGGCTAACCATTGCATAAAATGATGCATTAGACATCCAGAGAATTTGTTCCAGAGAACAAAATGAAACACAATATAAACAATACTGTCAAAGAGTGTGGACAAGAAACCTGAGGGGAAATTTATAGGACCAAAGGGTGACGAGTCATCCGAATGAAACGACAAGATGTTGAGATCAAAATGTCATTCTTGACCTTGAGAGCAGTAGCTGACAGTCTCACCATAAGGGTCATGTAGTGGCCATTTAAGGCTTAAGTCCTTACAAAAATACCAAACCGTATCATAAAATACCTAGGTATGGTACCTGCTGGGGGGATAAAACCATATCATATTTTGAATTCTCTTTGCAATTTACAGTATGTTAGAGTGAATTTTAGCTGAACGCCTGTAGATGATAATATTCTTTTGAGAAAACATGAACAGCAATTTATTCCCTACTATTGTTAAACAAATAGTGTCATCCAAATTTTGTTTTATACCAGTTTCTGTAACAGATCAAAGTTAAACATAATATGCTAAGTGCTGCAGCTCAGTGCTGGCAGATAATGAAATCATATCCATGTTAGTCCAGCCTCCTCTTGCCCTGTTTCTCCAACCAGGACAGATATGTTCCTCTTATGAATTAATAATCCTGGTATAATTTTTGGTACATACTGTCGTTTCATTATGAATTCATGTGTTTTACTTTATCAAGATTTCAAACCCTCTCATGTTTTGTTTTTTTCTCTCCGACTCGTACAAAATCCTTATATGACCCCTCAATCAGTCTTTTTTAAGGCGATGTCACAAAGTGCTTCACACTCAGAGGAGATAAGTGCTCTGGACTTTTTTTTTTTTTTTTTTACCTTTACATGTCTCCTTTGCATCCATTTACCTTCCTTGAGTATGAAAATTGTGTCTTTTTGCATTTCCCTCAGCTTGGCAAGGACCTGTAAATGTAAGTAAACATTTTAAATTGAAGGTCTGGAAATTCACTATGTTTCAAGTGCATAGCTCTGAGAACATGCCGAGCTGTGCCTTTCATCATCTCTCTATAGGACTCTTTTGTGCCTCATATATTCTCAGCCTTCCCATTATCTCTGCTGCTAATCGTCCCGGGGTCTTCCCTGTCACTGGAAGAATTACCACAAAGAGCTGTGATATTATGCTAAACACATGGAGAGAGCACAGTCAATTCATATGTGTCAGCAGCAGCGCCGCCCTCTGTAGAGTGAGATATGTAGACACTAACATATCCATATTCCATTATGTAGATGAGGTGAGAAGTTCAAAAACCCATCTTGAGTCACCAATTAACATGATGGCTGCATTGTCTTAATTGGACATTGTTGGCTGTTAGAAAGGAGCAGAGATGAATCTCAGCCAGTCCTGAGCTGCAGTTAAACTCATCGAGCAGAAACGACCACAGCTCAGTGTTAAAGGAAATGAAATATGTTGCTTTCTCCAGAACCAGATAATGAGATGGATTTCAGAGTCATATCTGAGCTTCCAGTAGCTTAGCACAAAGACAAGAAGCAGGGGAAACTGCTAGCCTTGCTCCATCAAAGGTGCAACCAAACAATGCCATTGCTCAACAACAACCAAATGTATTTGTGTATTTTACACATGTAGAAACAGAAAATGTGACACTGAGTTTTAATGAGTGGTTAGCTTAAGCATTAGAGCAGCTCAGTTTGAAAGTAAGGCAAGTTTTTTACCAAATAAGGCTAAACACATTCTGGGCCCATCTCTGTACAAAGACATATACGTGTGTATGTGTGTGTGTATGTAGTGGAAAATCAACATATCATAATTTTATAATTTTATGTCTATCCATATGATCAGAAATATTCATATATTCTCATGTATTCATGTACTTCGTCTGTCCAGTTCTCTATGTGTGTAGTGACATTACAAGGTTAGGTGTTGTCCAGGTCAGGCTGACATTACTAGAACATGTTCTGCCGAAACCTCACAAACACAGATCAGATACCAAAATAACCAGGGGTTATTGTCTATCAGTTGCACACCACTCTGTTTTTCAGTGTGTGGTACCAAAAAGGGAGCAGATTAGATCACACATCTTGATATTTAAAGTAATACAATGAAGAGCTAGCGTTAACTAACAACGAGTGACATCACAAGTGGACCAACTGTTGATTGGTGCACAGAAAGTTGGACAAGAGTCATGGTTGGTGGGAAGTAGCGGGAATGGAGAGGCTCGCCGGTCAAATGTTGCATTATAAAGTCTAATTGTGGAAAAATGTAAGCAGGTTTTTCTGTATTCTGCACAAGACAACCTCCAGATCCTTGTGCAAAATAAAGATTCAGAACACACTACATAATGACAAAGGACATACAGAGTACTTTGCAAGCAGACTCACATAAAACCCTGCATGCTTTAACCAGCTGCACATGCACTTACACGGGGCTGGTTAGTTCATTAAGACTAATCAATTTTCCAAGATGTACAGAGAGAGGGAGAGAGAGAGAGAGGAAGAGAAAGAGATGGGAGCGAAGTGATCTGAATAATCTAAAACATGTCATCCATAAGTTATGCATGGTAGAAGAGGACAAGGTTTTCGAGAGCAAGGAGAGGGTGTGATGGAGAGACTTGTGAGAAGAGGAGCTGGAGATGAGGACACGGAACAATTAGAGGGCAAAGGAAGTGAGAGAAGTTGAAGGAAAGAGGAGGTGAGGAAGGAATGAGAGATGACTGAAGTTTGAGAAGAGGATAGGAGGCAGATCAAGCTGTTTTAAGAGGAGAGGAGGAAGGGTGGAAAGAAGAGATGGGCAGTTGAAAATTCAAGAGGAGGGAAAAATAAGGGAAGGAAAAAAGAGGAAAGGGTGTTGGACAGGGGTTTAGAGAGTTTTTGAGGATGAAGGAGGAAGGAAAGAGAGAGAGAAAAGATGACAGAAAATGATTCGAGATGAGAAAAAGGAGAGACGATGAACAAAGGCCGCAAAGATGGCTGGAGAAGTTCCCTCCTGCAGCGGGCTGACGACAAAGTTATAAACAGATAGATGGAGTCGTGGGTTCATCTACACTCTGCCTGATTATAACAGCTGACCTTTCACACACACACACACACACACACACACACACTCACATTGGTTGGGCTCTTGGCGTAATTAACCCGAGCCAATCAAATCCAAACTAAAGCTCCTCTTCCTCTGACCCTGTGGCTCCTGTTAAATATCTAAGCGGCTCTGGAAGGAGTCGATCTGTGGTGATCAGGTTTAAGCAGCAGAGCGGAGCTCGGATTAACTCACTACGCTCTGCAGGGAGCACTCAATACAGCACTACTTTCTAAATACTGCATGAATCATCTGCTTGTTTGTCAAACATGTTGTATGTTTGATAGGTCGTTTAGGTCAAACTGACGGATTAAAATGGTGACAGTTACTCTGACAAGCCTTTTAAATGAGTCCCACTGTAGGAATTCATATGATTTACAAACTGTATGTACAGTATGTGATCAAAGACAAATCTACACACACACACACACACACACACACACACACAAAAAGCAGTTTTTGAACTTATTATGTGTTTAACTATTATCACAAACATACTGTTGTATATTTTTCCTATTAAGTCTGTGTCACTGATAACTAATGCATTAGCAAGTTGGTATTCAGTGCAGATTTGACTAAATTTTGTGATTTTGCCTTAATGTTGGGTGAATAATCAATAATATTTTTTTCTGTCATAAATATATGATATGCTTTTTGTGATGGAAAACCTGTTGAAATGTGTTTAAAGCAGCCTAAACAGCCAATCAGGAGCCTGACTGATACTGAGCCACTGTTTTGATTTCATTTGGTAATAGCTGTGGGCAGTGTATGGTGGCCTGCAGGGACATCTGAGAGCAGTTAAAGATGTTTAAATGTTATGGTCTCAAAGGGTTGACGACCCTTACTGATTTATCCACCAGAGACAAATTTCCCTGTCTCCACGTGCACAGTGGGTGGTGCGTTCAGATGGCAGAACACACATTAGCAGCTGCGGGACGCCTATTACACCTGTGACCTACAGGTGCACAATTAAAATAACAAATGGCCGCTTTGGCTGCTGTGCAGCAGTACGTAACAAGAGATTCATAAAACAGCAGGCGTGGCAGAGACGAGGACACTCTCATGCTAAATTTAAAATCCAGCAGCCACAGGCCCCCAGAGCGTCTCCTGAAAACGCTCCCTCGCCTGACCTCGCCCTCTCCCCCAAGCAGCCTGCAATCCGTGCGTTGCCACATGCCCACACACAGCTATATATGTGTCCGAGTGTGTGCACGTTTGGTACAGTGTGTTAGAGGTGAACATGCATACACACAGATGGAGTGCCGTGCTGGAGGATAACAGTTGACCTTGGTTAGTACTGGACATTGTTCTCGCCGTCCGCCTGTGATGTAAGTGTTTCTCCTGTGTGGGAGGACGGTCCGCTTCAGGGCAAAGCATCACCACCGGTTGTATAATTTATTACCATAGGGCAACATGTCCACCTCAGGCCTCCACAAAACGCAGGAAATTGTGCTTGAATCTGCTGCAGACCTTCAGCTCCGCTCTGTGCATTTGAATTCACTCTGTGAGAACTGAAGCTCACAGCCACGCAGGGGTCAATGAGTGTTTGATCTTAGATTTTGGACTGAGTCATCTGTTGTTTCCATAAAGAAACAAGTAAGGAGAAGAAAATTTACCAATGGTCCAGTGAGGAATAAGTAACTTTCTGCCAGAAACAGGGATGTGAATAGAAGAGAGCCATAAACAGCACATGTAAACAGCTTCTCTGAAATATTGTTTTTGCAGCGAATATGAGCCTTGTCAGTATCAACTGCTGCTGCACCAAGCATTAGTTTCCTGCCTCAGTATTCCAGTTTGAATTTTATTCCTCAGTAGTAACGTTCTAATAGACATGTCAACCCCTCAGAGCTCTTTGCAGACATTTGTCCTGACTGCAGACTCTTTGCTCTGTCACCACATCAGATCCTCTTCCTCCTCTCTCCTGGTTTGTTAACAAAGAAAACGTCCCAGCCTGTGTTTTGGCATCTCATGATCAAACACATCATTTAAAGTGACGTGTGGAAACGCTTGGAGTCATCAGCCGGGCGGAGTGATGTCATCCCGCTGTGTGTGATTGTCAGCTTTTGTTTTCTGAAGCCGCATGTCGAGCCAGAGCTCAGACAGCCCAAAAATAGGGCGTCAGATTTCAGCCGACCTTTTGAAAAATGTTCCAGCTTCTTCTTTTTTTTTTTTTTTCATTGATTGCTGGCTGGACAGTAAAGTTCAAATGTGATGACTGGTTCTGGATCCCCCCCCCTTCTTTCTTTAACCATTTAATTTGCATTGTAAACTTGATTAGAGTTGACCATATCTGTTCTCACTCAATGACTAAATATTTAGCACATTAATCATATGTTTTATTAACAACAATACATGCAGCATAATTTCATTGCATTTTTGGATGTATTCCCTCTGTATGTCAAAGAGTAGCTTGTGAAGTAAAAAAAAAAAAAAACACTGTGTGCACAACACAAGTGTCCTTGTCAGAAGATGTCGACCTTTTCAAAAACAGTCCAGCCTCTGTTATTTAGCTTCATTTTCAAAGGGAAAACTCCAAATAAAATGTACAGTGGCTGATGTAGCTGCTCTGATTGGGTTAATTTGTAGCTACAGTGCTACAAAAACTGAAAATCACTTGAAATACTTAAAAACATGCTTCCACATTTCATGTATTCTTTTAGAATGTTTATGATTAAGAAACAATCAAAGCTAAAGTTCTGTTATTCTGTTTTTGAGACCAAGGGAAGAAATAAATAAATGAAAGATAATACTACAAATAATAATGATAATACATTGCATACATGAACATTAGTCCTGTGACATACCGGCCAGTCTGTCCCTCGCCCAGGATTGGCTGCAGACCTGCCTGCGACCATGGTATAGCTGATGGATGGACATGTACCCAAACATACTGTACATACAAAAGTCCACACAAACAGTGTGTGTGTTTATACTGAATTTACATATTTACAATCATTTTTAAAAATCCCATTGTTTCTTTTCAGTTTGCTGAAGTATTACCAGATTAGGTGTTAGGGACATCAGGACACTCCCATTTCATATTCAAATACTTCTTATTATAAAATGGACCTGGATGACCTTTTGTCAGGTGAAACATGAAACACTGAACTTGTGAAGAAATATTCCTGTTCGTCTTGTCCGCTGACAGCAAAGTAAAGCTGCATCCAGTTTTAAACACGCTAACAGAAAACCACTTTTCTCATTGACTTTTTGCAGACCGGGGTTCCAAACCGTAGACAGGCACGATAAACTTGTCACTGTTTATTTTGAAAAATGTCACAACTTGTCATACATAACACCAGCTGCTCTAAGAGCAAAGCAAACCACCTGTGTCTAGTCTTTACAAGCAGAATGACAGGCACTCTCTTTAATTTTTACACAGGCAGAAAGCTGTAGTATTCAAAATAGTGATATGGGCCAATTGGGGAAAATATGAGAAATGCTGAAATGCTGCCTGGAATGAAAGCAAATTTGAGAAAAACCAATCGTCTCTGGTGTTTGTGTTTACAAAGTGGCACACTCTCTCGCCCGGCTTATTACTCATTTGATTCTGCAGAAGCTTCACAGCAAACAGGAGCTCGACTAGTCAAACAACAGAGGAGCATCTTTCCAAAAGCAACATGTCGGCCTTCTGATCAACATGACAACCTGCTCTTGTGAAGTGTTTGCTGGCATTAAAGTTAAACTCAGTGGGAGTTATCAGTGGATCTATCTTAAGACTTTTCACACATAAACAAGGCATCAGTGGAGATGCTCATCCCTGTATCTCTTGAATTATTGAACACCAAATACAGGATGACGCACCCCCCCCGCCCCCCCCCCCCCCCCCCCCCCCCCCCGTAGAGATAGTGAATCATTTTTTGGAGCTTCTTGTGTAACTCACAAACAGGCTGTTTTTCCTCTTTTTCTTCTTCTTTGCCAGGTGAGGCAGGTGGCCATCGCCTCAAGTTCTTAGAGAACTGAGCTTAAGATGGAAAAGTGTGCTGGTTTAAATCTCAAAACTTGAAGCAAACAAAGCTCCTGTATGTGGGGTTTTATTTAACTGTCCATTCCTCTGCTACTATTGCTTCTGCACTCCTAGTGCTGCAGGCAGGTAGGCAGGCAGGCGTGTCGGATGAAGTAAGAGTACATGTCTGTTCGACAGAGAGGCTGTCTGATCGTTGTTAACACCCAGCAGTCATCTCTGCAGCTGATAATTAATACACATGGACTCTTTTTTTAATTCTCACCCTTCATTATCTTAGGTTTTATTATAAAGACTCCCGTTGATCTCTTAACAGGTTTAAAGTATCCTATTCATCCAAATATATAATGTTTCATCCTGTAAATTGGGGATTAATCAGTCCCTCCGGCCGAGACATTTCCACTGTCACATGTCTTTGAATAGACTGAGTAGTGGCTCGTATTACAAACTAACCTGCAACACTCGCTGTTCATTTGATGTGCGCCCACTGATGCCAGTGACACAGAGGACACATCACTGAGACAGAGCGAGTACTCCAGGGAGTAAGAAGAGAAGGATGTGCATTGATGCTGGGCAAAGACAGTGGCATATCCTGCTGATCTGACCCACACCAAGACATCCCCAGTGTGCAGACTCACAGGGATAACTGTTACAAATACAACAAAACCTGTATTATGGGTTGTTTGTCACATTGATGCTGCTATTAAATGAGCTTGATATGGCACTGTGAGTCAGCTTTCCTGGATATTTGTACTGCTGCGCCAACAAACATTTTCTAGGCCAATTACTACTCTTCAGACCATAAAATTTTACATAGAAAATATTTAATATTTGTAGCCATTCTCAGTGTAAAGACTATAGGAAGAGAGTCTGGGCCATTAAAAACTTTTTTTTTTTTGGCCTTTGCGCTGGCACAGGATGTCTTTTAATTAGTCAGCCTCCACTCAAGTGTCCAGTCGCCCAGTAACCCCCCTACAGGGGTTTTACTCTGGCTCACGCCATACTGTATGTTTTGCTGCCAGAGACGAAAATAAATTCATCTGTCAAACGGCTGAGAAATATGTTGTTACAAGATGTCGTACACCAAAAAAGGCAGACTGGAAAATGTCAGACAGAGTCTGTCCGTGATACCAAAACCAAGAGTATGTGACAAACAGAGTCAAGGGAAGAGACATTTTCCAAGAAATACAGCATGCCAGTGGTTAATACTGGGATGCAAAAACAATCAGTTTTATCTTTGTTAAAGTGACAAGGTACTTAGATTGTGCTGCTGTGTGTGGTGCTCATTTATCTTGTATGCAGAGAAAGTGTCAGGGACTTGTTTCAGCTCCTCAGAAAGACCAATGACAGACACTCTCCATAAAAAAGGTCCCAGTGGAACAGTGGCAAGCTAGGACCATGAACAGGTATTCACCTCTATACTCAGACCTAGCTAATGATTGACAGGTGAGTGGTGTAGAAGTGCAGTGCAGTGAAGCGATGAGTGTTTGCCACGAAGACAAGAATCCAAACACAGTGAAGCACTTTCAGATGAGCTTTTTAAATCCAGAGTACGATCTGTCAGGAGAAAAGAGGCTGGGACAGTGGAAGTATACAGCTCGTTTGTCTCCCATCAGCAGCGGCGTCGCCTCTCATTATTAACCAGCAAACAGCGGCGTAACCTTTGGTGTCACCAGCCGAGCGGGCCGAAGCCATTCGTTAAAGTGACAGCAGCTGAGACAGTGACAAGCAGGAATCATTAGCTTTGACAAATGACGGTTATTATGTCACCTCTACTTACACAGGTTATTATGGTGTGGCTGCGTAACGTGGTTATCAAATACCTCATGATGAATGTGTGTGTGTGTGTGTGTGTGGTTCAGCTGGAGATTACTGCTGTGCGCTATCTCATCATTTGTCTTCACATTTTTGCCAATCAGCAGCGGGCTCCCTTTTATCCTTCTCTACATTAGTAAACACCAACAAAACCTAATCACATGACATGTTGTTCAACTCAGAGAAAGCTGCACTTTTTAATAAAAACACCAGATGTGTGTGAGGACATGTTCAAAATGACTTGGACCAGCACTTGTGCATGTCTGTCACCAAGGGTGTGAATTATGTGAACGGATTAATCTTCAACACATTCTGATGCTACTGTCAGTTCAGAGGCCTGATCAGGGGCCAGTTTCTTATCATTGAGCGCACAGGTGTTTGTTTGAATGGTAATGAAAGAGTGTCACTTGCTGTCATTAAAACTAATAAACTACACTATAACTTTGAATCTTTGAACTGAGATAAACTTTTTAAATGAACCAAGTTATGCATCATTTCCATCTCAAATTCGTTCTCCAAATCATTGAAGGCAGGCACGTAAGCTGGCACCTGTCTTCTTCAGGGTCAGTCAGTAACACTCCAGGGAGATAATCCTATAAAATGAAAGCGACATTACGTACAAACAGATCAAGTCAAAGTCAAATATAACACATACAGAGCCCCCAGGTCAGTATTCCACTCACAGTCTTACGTTTATCTTGTGTATATCTCATGCTACTGCAACAATGTGTTCATATTTCGCTTTTTGCTGTCACAGTAAAATATCAAAGCCCTGCTTCTCTGTTTCAGCAGCACTTGAATTTTTTTTTAACTTTAGCACAACAAACCGGTGAAACGTCGCCATTGTGTCAGTGAGATTCATCAGCTGCAGGAAGATTATTTTTGGCCTTTTTTTTGTTGGAGGTGAACGTGCTGATGTGTCTCCTCAACAGACGCCATGATTTATTTTCTTTATTGTCAAAATGCAATGCTTATATTTGCGTCCATCACCGACCTGAGAGAGCTATCACTGTTTTATTGCTTTTTGATTGAGAGTGCAGCCCGGAGTATTAAAATGGGGCCCTGCACATTTGTCATATGTAGCCAACTATTTTCATTTTTGATTATTTTAACAATTTGTCTATAAATCATTAAGTTTATAAACTGTCAGAAAGTTACACCCTCTTTTGTCCCCCAAGTATTAACTTATTTCATGAGATAAGCCATTTAAAAGCTTGGGTTTGTAATGTTTTGTTAGCCTATACACGGCCACACCCTCAAATCCCAACATTTTCTCACTCTAAAACTTTGTGCAAAATCTACTAATGAAAGTAACAGATTGATTAACTGCGACAACACTTCACTAGCTTTGATGCACAAACTAAATGCTGGCAGTTTTGATCCTGGAAGTTTTTACAGTATTTACAGTGCTCTGCTGAGTCCTCTTCGGCTAATCTGTGTGTGTGTGTGTGTGTGTTATCTGACTGTGTGTGTTGCTGCTACTGTCTTGGCTGTGCTGGTGTCTTGTCGTTTCATCCCCCCAGGGAGCCGGTCGTCCTCCCGGTGCCCCTGCTCTCCCATTTCCCACAGTCAAATGCTGACGACAACCGTAACATTTAACTGCTCAAAGCGCCGGGCCACATTTTAAGGTCTGCGTTAGCTGCAGCCATATGGTCACACTCTGGCTGATTATCATTGGCATCCAGAAGCTCAAGCCGCCGATATCTCAGTTTTCATAACCTGTCATGGATATTTCTTTCTGCAGTGATTTCTCTTTTGTTTTTTGATCCCTTTTACCTTTGAGTCAGAAAGGCTCTATTCAGCAACCTTAACAAATGTGCAGGAATTAGCCTCAGTGACAGTGGAGACACACCAGCCTCCGGTGAAAGCAGTGACGTAACACACATAGACACAGATGCACACACACACACACACACAGAGCGCAGACAGCAGGACCTCACAGCAAGCAGAAAGAGGCTGTGTAGTTCCACATTCAGCTGCAGCCATGTTGGTTTCATGAGGTGTTTTGTATTCTGCTGCATCATCCTTCAGGAAGCACAGTCAACCGTCCGATGATACGCTGAGCTGCGTTCACATCTGCTTTCTGTTTGGCTGCATTTCTGCTGAATAAACAGTGTGGGTGATGTAATGAACACTATTTAGGAATACTGACACCAGCTTCAAATTCTCAACTTTCTCCTCACTGAACAACACAGACTGCAGGGCTGCTCAGTCATGGCTGATTACCTGCCAAACTAACTGGTTCTCCTGGCTTAGGTAGCAGCTGCTTTCTCTGCCAAACAGCAAGTTAGTGTGACTCCCATTCTCACACTTCTGATAAAATCTCTCTCTCTCTCTCTCTCTCTTTTCGGTCCTGTCCTGCTGTGCCTGCTGGTCCTCTTGCCCTCCCCTCCCCTCTCCTCCTCATTATTTGGAATCTGAAGGTAAGCAAAGCAAACACACCTTTTATTCTGCAGTAACTGCTCTGGGTCTAACTCTGTCCTTTGTCTAAGTGCTGTTCTGGTAGATTTGTGTTGGGGTGATTGATTTGGACAGTTTAACTGACACATATGTCATTATTCCACTAAAACAAACAAAACATCCCAGGAAGCTGAAATATCTTGGCTTAACAGTGACCAAAACCCAGATTGCTCCTGCTGGGGTCCTGATGAATTATGCCATTACTTGGGCTAATTCCACGGCTCTCGCAATGGTCCAGAGCTGGCCTGCATGCCACTAAATGGAGCTGGTTCTCAACCCAGATCTGTCCGCCACACATGGCTCAAAGCCTGCTTGTGTTCTCTAGTGGCAGAACACAACCAAATGCAACACATTTCTTAGATTTTCAGATTTCCTTACTGCCAGGCAGCTGCTCCATAAAACTTTACACTTAAATGAATTAGGAGATCATGTGTCTGAGTCAGGATATTCAGAGTTGACAGTACCTTCATGAAGGTAACAATGTTCACTTTTTGTTGAAACTATTTTATAGAGGTGTTATTAATATTTAGTTGATCCCATTTCTGTCAAAGGGCACAGACAAAATATTAGAGACACCTTTCACAACAGTTCCACAAAAATCCTGGACCCTAGATTAGAGTAGCCTCAGCTAGGTGGACCTGAAACACTGCCAGATGAGTGTATTTATTCATTTGTCGCTTAAACTCTCACTGTTGCTGTGTTCAGCACTGCTCTAACATCTAAAATCTGACTGCTGAACAGTGACTTTTTTAACACCAGAAATAACCAACTTCACAGCATCCTTTTAGGTTTGCTGCCAGTTCAGTGCTTTCCAGTACGACTGACAGTAAAAGTGTACCACCGAGGAGTCTTTTGAAAATGGTCCCTTGCATGCTCCTGCATTACCACACGGTGATAACATTAACAGTAAAATCGGTCAAGGTGGCAAAATATTCATTGTGACTGACTGACTGAGCAAAACAAACTGGAACTAAATAACCACCAGTGGTTCTGGAACTCAACCAATCAAATGGCTGCCTCAGGATATCCAAAAAATCCTTATTACAGACTTTGCTCAGACTTTCATAAGCCTGACATGGCTGAGGTCTGACTGCAGGAGATTAAAAAATGCCTGATTCTATTAGAGGGGGGATGCTGCTTGTTGGGGGGAGATCAGTTATGTAATACCCACCTGTACCTGTACACACAAATTCACTGAATATCATAAGCCGGTGACACCATTCTGACTCTGAGGGTAGATTTTTGCTTTAACACACTTCAGTAACAGCTTGTTGGCTGTTGCTCTCGTATTTTACCACTGGGGTAAATTCCCTGAAACTGATTATATTTCAACATCAGTCAGATGTGGGACGCTTGCCCGAAGACGGGTGGAGCAGACAGCTGAGATTAACTCATTCTTTCTTCTCCTCTTATCACTCTCTTTCCTATTAGCTGCAAGTGATTGTTTCTGTGTGAATTATCCTCATACCCATTTAATAGCGTGGAAATTGATTAAGCAATTAGTGGCAAGCTACTGTATTTAGATCAAAGCAGATCATCACATTAAGTTGGGAGAGATTAACACTGCCTGTGGCTAAATTGGAAATAATGGCTTCAATAATGGTATCATGGTAATGCTGTGGCTCCTGACAGCTAGATTCATCCACCTTTTTAACTCTGATCCTGACACTTTTTATTTTATATCATCAGGGTGTGGCGGTCACTGTGCTACTTTTATTTCATACTTAAAACCCCAGGCATGTTACACACGGGAAATATCACAGTCATTTGCACTCCCAATGTGCTAAAAGGCTCCAGTTTATAGCCAGGGCTGCTGCATTGGTTTTAGAGTGTGGGATGATACAAAATGGCTTTGCAGAGGAGAAAAAAAGCATCGATCTGTTTAGTCAAACCTTTAAGTTGAATTTTTTCTGGTAAGTGGCCCCTGAGCACAACAGAAGGTAACATTTTGAATTGATTTATTAACCTGGAATTATGTTAATAGTTGTTTTAGGATGAGTTCTTTTCCTTTGTTGTAATCAGGCGTGTTTAATACCAGTCGTTAGACCCTTGAGATGAATTTGGAGGACTTTCATTTTGGAGAAAGGGAGACACCATATTTTTCAGGTTTCAGTTGTATATATGGGCATTGTACTTGGCTGGGACAAAGTTCTACATGATGCTAGTCTCTCAGCAGTGGAGGATCGTTATTTAAAGTTGACTCTTGACTGAGCCCACCAGGGAGTTGTCATGTGGCTTGTTGCTTGGTAGCATTTTGGTAAGTCGTCATCCTGTCTCTTGAGCAGCGGATAGGAAACCCCCTCTGTGTCCCTCTCCATCGGGACAATGCGCGGCAGTCCCAAGTCGAGGGAATCCGGTGTCAGCTCTACTGCAGCTTTATTTTGCTGCGCTCTGCTTTCCAAGCATGACAGACTGCATCTATCTCCTTCTACCCATAATCCCTTGTGTTCAGGGGTCATTTCATGCAGTTGGATGGGATTACATTGTCTGTATTTCTGAGCTGAATGACAAAACAAGATGGGGCTCAGATAAACTGTCCATATGCACCATAAATCTGTGGTTGTGCTGAATATAGTATATGCTGCAGTGTTTTTTTTTTTTTTTTTTGCCATTTGCCATACACAGTTTCACTTATTTTTTGTTATTTTTTTCTTAACTTCTTCCACATTTAAATGTACCTTTTTTATTTTTTTCCTCGATTTTCTGTAGTCTGATCTACAGCTGGCCAAACAAGTGTAGCTGGATTTCAGTGCTTATCCTCTGTACCAAAACATCTGATCATCTTGCTTCTGTCTGAAGTGTTTTTTTTTTTTTAAATGAATCTTGCTTTTGTGGGCCCATATTATGCACTTTTGCCATTATGCAAAGTGTTCTTGTGCTTGTGGTAATAGAGTGGACCCACATCTGAACAGATAAATCTAAAGAGCGGACTTGTTGACCAGCAGTCATGAATAGCTCATATTTCACAGCTTGTTTTTTATCGCATGCACAGATTCACACTGTTCAGCTGTGCTGCAGTTGAAGATGACTCACTTCTGCTCATGCAATAAAAACAAGATTTGATGTACATGGTGTTAGTGAGTTCAGCCACACCCAGACAGAACACAAAATTCATATTTAATGATTTTAAGTTTGGTATCCATCTGAGTCTTTTAAGGTTCAAAAGATGCTATTTAAAGATTCATTTAAAGATTATATACTAAAGTTGTAAGATTTTGTTGGCCTTTTTTTGACACGAGAATCCTGATGCATTACTAGCACACACTTGTTTATGCAGCTGTTAAGTGGATTTACCCAATGAGAAGACAGGATGAATGAAAGAGTGAGGACAGAGGGAACAGGGAGGGGAAACAGAGGACCACTGTAAATGTGAATTGAGGAACAGGGATGAGGGAAATTCAGGACAAAGGGCAGGAGTAGGTGAAGACACAGGGAGTTGTAGAGGAAGACAGGAACATAGGTTTTGGGGAAAAAACTGACGTAAAAGGAGGAGGAGAAGCGAAGAGAAAGTCGAGATTGATTGTGTGGAGTAAGGGAAAAGTGAGAACAAAAGAGGAGTGCATAAATGATAAGAGAATATAGAATAAGTTAGTTAGAAAATGCATAAAAACAAAAAAGAAGTAGAGGTTGAAAAGCTGGTGATAACTACAGATAGAGAGAGAGAGAAAGATGAGAGAGACTTAGATAAAGAAAGAAAAAGAGAAAGATGAAAAACAGTAACAGTTGGTGTTAGAGAGAGGGAGGTACTTTAGGTTGTTTTCTGTATTCCCTGTCCACCTGCTGCTGTGTGTGATATCCTACAAAAAAATCAGAGTGAAATATGATTTTACACTCATCAGTCATGCAGGCTTAAGCCCACCACTCTGCCCTTTACAAACACACACACACTCATACACACAGAGACACACACTCTGCGGTGGTGGTCAGTCATGGAAGAGCACCTTCACATCAGGAGCTTTCAGCAGAAATCTATTCACCAAATGCCAGCCGGGGTATTTCTCATACAAATATCAGCTCAGACAATGGAGTCAGACAACAGCAACACAATGAGCAGCACCCAGAGGAGCCCCGCCGCTTCAGTGATACCCGTTGGGCCCTGATTAGAAACCTTTGTGTGGGGATAATGGATAAATCCTCCTCTCTATTTACTATTCACGGTGAAGTCAAAAAGCCAGGTGGAACAGGGAACTAACTTTTTTTGTGCAGCTGCACCTGGTGAGTCCAAAAATCCTAGTTTACCTAAGTTAACTTTTAAAGGACTATTCTGGTGTTTTTACATATTTAGGGAAACGGCTCTGAACAAGGTTTTCTGCACAGTGTGCTGAAACAACAGAAGCATTAGTGAGTCTCTGAGGGCTGAAAAGGTTCTGATTAAAAATTTGTTGGATTAACTGAGAACCCTGAAAGTTTAGTAGATTAACCTACTGTTCCAACCAGATTCCAGTCATAACCCATATGATTCAAGAATATTATTAAATATTAGAATTAGATATTAGAACCAGTGTAGCTTTGTTATTCCACAAAAACAGCCGATTGTAACAAGCCTGTTTACTCCCCACCTCCTGTTCTTAGAAGTTTGGATGAAGACATGTAACATAGGTTATACCCAGAGAACAGAAAAATAAAACAGCTGCTGCTGACGATGACATTGACACATTATTTAAACATTTCTCACTAGAGAATTTGAATTGTTGTAAAGTTGGCCATTTTTTATGGCTTACAGACATCCAGTTAAAAAAAGAAAAGTGCAGCGCTTCTCTGTAATTGTTTACCTTTTTAAAGGAAGTGAGAAACAGACCCAACTTTCAAACACGCTGCAGAATGGTAATGATGAGGAATCTCTGCTGTTTCATCTCTGTATATTTTACAGGAATTATGGCAGTGCTGCACCTTCACTGAGTTACTATGTTTTATATAAGTAGGTTTTTTTAGGTGGGGGTAGGGGGGTGGGGATCTCCACTGCATGTGTGGTGATCAGCAGAAGCTGAGCAGCTTCCAGAGACGGAGTAATTGGAGAAGCAGAGAGCAGTAGAATGAAAAGAGGTCTGCAGGTTCACAGAGAGACGGAGTGTGAGAGGAGAGCTGGAGAAACTTTAATTGTTTTAGAGCAGACGAATGAGACCTGGCTGTTAACTGCTCTGTCTGTGTGTTTGTGTGTATAGAGAAAAAAATACGTGTGTGTATGGAAGCCATGGGTTGCTGTGGTTTACTGAATCATTGTTACATTTTGTTTGTTGTTTAATGTTTAATCTTGAGATCACAACTTTAGATTATGTCTGCTAAAACCCATTATCCCAATAATAGAAGTCTGTAACATTATGTGGTGGTAGTGTTCGTAGAGACGTGACAGTAATGCACAGTATATGACAGAGTACAGGGCAAGTTATGATTATAAGATGATGGTGTGGTTGCTCGTGATGAGTTAATGAAACTGTTTTTATGATACATGAAAATGAAATGAAGTTGAAATATCAGCATGGTGAAAATAATGTCATTTGGTGAGGAAAATGATGAGAAAACCATTTATCCCAAAATGATGCAAGAAACAAGCTGTAATAAATCCTGACAACGTGAATGGCATGAATAAGGCACCAGACGATTCATTTATATTGTTAAGTTGTTGTCCTGTCAAAATTAGTTGATTAAACATTTAGTTGAATGACGAGGAGTTACATAAAGTAATGTCAACATTTGAAAACGACACCTTGAGCACTAAGAATTTGATGTCCTTTTTTTTGCAATTTTGTCATTTTAGGAACTCAAGAATTATTACTTAAATGTTCCACAGATGAGAGGATCAAATGGTTCAGGAGGCAGAGTGGTCACCCACCAATCAGAAGGTCGGTGGTTCAATCCTCAACTCCTCCTTGGGCAAGATACTGAACCCCAAAATTGCCCTTCAGTGTGTTATTGGTGTATGAATGTGTGTGTTAGAGAGCACTTACCATGTATAGAATAAGTTCTGTATGAAAGTGTGTGTGAATGGGTGAATGTGACCTGTAGTGTGAAGCACTTTGAGTGGTCGACATGACTAGAAAAGCGCTATATAAGTACAGTCCATTTACCATTTACCTCATTTTAATGTAGACCATCAGGGTTAGTCTAATGTCACAGAAACAGTCTGTATATTTTTCATGAAGCATATGTATTTGAGTGTTGATACTGTACATAGCCCCTATATTTAATTTATGCAGTGCACATTAAATAAAGCCAGACATGAGGTGGACATCTGCTGTGCTGTATGTGTGTGACTGAAGCGATGGATATGTTTTTTTTCTAAGTATCTAAATGATGGAGAAAATGTATCCAAGCGATGGCACAGGTTCTGCATTAATACATAGTTATGAGATATTTACGTACCATGGAGCTGTATTGCAGCAGTTGTGTGCATGGTTTAGTACAAGCAGGGAGAATATGGCAGCTGTAACTGTAAGGGACTGACAGCCAAACCTGGAAAATGCTTTAGATCTCAGAAATACTCTCTTTATTTTCAGATTGCTGGGGCTGCTAGAAATATCTGCATGTGGTTTTATTTTAATGGTGATGAAGATTTAGGGTGGAGTTGTCCTTTAAGGCTCCAAAAATGGAAAAGGGTAGGGTGTAGTCTTGTTCAATTCGGTCGCCCAAAGGTGTTTAATGTCTGGATCTGCATCCTCAGCCGTCTGAGATCCCAGAAATAGGCTACTCCTGCATGCGGAGAGTGTATGTGCTTCTTGTGTGTTATGTGTGTGTGTGTGTGTATGTGCGCGCGCGCGCGTGCTCTGGAGGTGCGAGCGCTGCAGGGCCAGCAGTAATTAATTTGACTGGCTGGTTCTGTTATTAGCCTGAGAAACACTGCTGAGTCAGGACCAGTGTGAGAGTGGGTGAGAGACAGAGAGAGAGACATAGAGACAGGGAGGGAGAGAGAGAGTGAGACAGACTGAAAGAGATGATGGAGAGAAAGACTGAAGGATGGACAAAAAGAGGCAGAAAAATGAGAGAGAGTGGCGCGTCATCTGGCCAAAACTGTGCGGACACCTAAACAGTCCTGTCGTATCTGATGGTTGAACATGTTACTCTAACTCAGTGTGCATTATTCTGCTCTCTTCTGGGAAGGCTTTTGCAAGAGTGCATTACAATGTTCAAACAGGTTTGGGCCTTCCCCAAACTGCAGAGAACAGCGCAGACAAAAAGAAACATTAGAGAGAGGTGATGAAATTGTGTGAAAAAGACACACTTTGGTCATCTAAAGATGAACACAGCAGATGTTAATCTATAAACCCTCTGATAATCAACCACCTACCTCAGGTATGATTCATTTACCTTGTCTGATACTACTAAATAGGAATATCCTCTCAGGGACAGCCCTACCCTGCCCCTCCCCTCTCCTTGCTGACGGGGCAGAGTGAGGGAAACCAAGCACATCTAAATGTGTTTTGAGGTAAGCAAGGTTTGTTTGGGATTCAGGACTGTGACCTGTTTCTTTTGAGCGGGAAGAGTTTGCTGTCAGCTAAGTGGAAAAATGGCACAAAGGTGTTACATAATACAAACGAGTCTGGCCTAAGGATGAAGAGAGTTATATTTTCCTCGAGCAATGTTTGGCCTCTGTGATGTCTTTTAGGAGCACTGGTTCCAAAATGGCCCTGAAATCTGCCCCTGCTCTTTTTTCTTTTTTAACATAATCTTTAATCAGCAGAAGTTTTAGTTAAACCAGGTATTTTCTTATGTTTTCACGGTGATCAGACATTTCATGCAAAATTTTTTGTTATTTCTGTTTTCAAGAATCTGTGCTTCAGACATGTTCTGATCAAAGCTTTGAGGTTCAATATTTGGCCCTATTTTCAACTATGATATATTGTGGATGCGTCTACTATATGTCATAGTTGTCATATTTTTTGACTTACAACTGGATGACATTTTGGGGTGCCATCAGTGGTGGAACAGAAAAACAAATTGTGACTGAAAAAGTTTGGGAAAATGCTACGTCTTCACTTCTGAAATCTGTATTTTGGGGATTTTTACAATCAGCAGTTTTTCCAGCAGGATGGGTGTGAGTTCAGTGGACATGAATGACTACATAGTCTTATCTGAATCACCTGTGATGAGATATGTTATCATTATCTTCAGCCATCTGCTCAAAATCTGCTTTTATGTTGCCTATCTCTTTGTGCAGCCAATCAAGTCCATTGTCTAAGAGTTTGCAGGTAACAAGGAGATCTTCGACATTAGAAACATTCTGCGTTTCCCAGAAAACAGATGTTTACCCAGAGGTTAAAAGAAAAGCCTGAAGTCATCTAACACGTGTTTGTCTTTATTTGGTTCGTTTAGTTTTATTTCTTCAGTTTTTCTGCGTGGTCCCCATTCTACTTGCTGTGTGGGAGCCAAAGTCTCGACTCAGAGCTCTATTGTTTAAGAAGTGAGAGGTTTTAGACAGATGGCCGACAGGGTCAGTCCTTGAATGTACAGGTTTGACAAGTGAACGGGCTGAAATGTAGTAAAGGTTATCCAGGTTATTGTTTTTAGCGCCTCAGTTTTTATTTTGACAGGCTTTTTAAAAATGTTCCAATGTCCTTTAAACTTAGAGTCTCTGTTTACTTCTGACCCTGGTGGGTGAAAAAGAGACAGAGAGAAAAAGTTTGTGATACATATATGAAATATACTGTCTATAATGCAAGTAGACATCAAAGTAGTGACTTTATCACCATTAATATATATGTTATCCACACATAACACAGAATTGCCATTGTATATACAGACATCAGGAGTCACAAATGTACAAATATAAGAAGGCACATACATGCACACAGTTAGACATAAACAGAAAGAAATCCCATATGAAGCCATGAGACTATAATTCATCACCACAGCAGTGTATCGAGCGGCGTCTCCAAGGCTGCAGTTCAGCTGACGCGTATTACAGTAAATCTTTACCCTTGACCGACTAACACAGACATCCAACACACAATGCACAAGGTGTAGAGCATGAATCCCCATCATTATCACTTGTATTCCAGTCAATAGCCAGGTCAAAGACTGAAACCATCTAAAAACTTGAATTAACATGTATTTATTTTTGCTCTTAAACGGTGTCAACATATTAAAAAGGGTTTGTAGGAAACTGCAACAGGTGTTTTCTGATCAGAGGAACTTTTCACATCTTTAACCTTCACACTCTTTATTGCGTCCGCACTACAAGAACTGGAAATGATTGTGAATCTAATAACGCTGCTTTTAAGGGAATTTTTCAGCTCCCACTTCAGAGTAGTTACTCTCAGCACAAGAGGAACTTAAGTGTACGTTGATTGGTTGAAAATGAGCCAATGGCACTGACTGCCATTTTTAAAAACCTTGAGACAAAACATGGACAAATGGACCAACAGTGAATTCCAGTGTGTATGGAATGAAGGAAATACAACGCGATTTTGATGTTGCTGTACCAACCACTGTCCATCTTATGTCACTTCAGCATTCCTATTACAGCACTCCTACTGGCAGTGAGAATACAAACAGAAAAAGGAAACTGTTTGGTCAGACAAAGCCTAATGTCACCTGTTATTTTTAGCCAGCCAAGACATAGACCAACAATGTTGATGAGCCTCCAAACTGGATGATATTCATTAGTCTGAGGAAAACAAAATTCCAATCAGTAAAGGAAGCTGGTTGAGTTGTTAAGGCTGAAATGACTGTCAGGCTGATCTGGCTACCATGTCAGGAGAACAACATTGTTGGACAACTAAATGTGTTTGAATAATGTAAGGCAAAGAACGTGATAATGTGTTAAAATAAACTGATGTTGACTGTTGGTACAAGACAGGATTTGAACAGTAATCTGCAGTGTAGAGCATTGATGGCAATTTCAGTTTTCAGTATGCAATAATGAACCCCGAACTCTCTGTATAGGCAGCTTTGACAACATGAAAAGCTGATAATCATGAAAGCATTCGGGATCAATATTCCATCTGTGCATGGCAAAGAATGGCAGCCCTGGATTTTAATTCATATTATCGACAACACAAATGAGCAGATAACCTTTACTCAGGATCACTAAAAGCAGCTGGTGATTTGGGATTATTGCAGCACTGTGGCTTGTCATATTTTACAATACTGAGCTGCTGCTGTGAGGCCAAGTGCAGGTTCAGGGTTAGAAAAACACCAGCACTCCACTCTGACCCACGAGTACCAAAATAAATCCCCCAGCAGTGTTTCTGTCTGTATTTGCAGTTTGTTATCTGCCTTTTGGGTAAATACACATCCTGTTTTTGACGTTTCTAGCTCAAGTCTTGAAATGCACTCCTTCTCACCCTTCGTTTCTGAAAACACTTCAAGTTGCATCTAACAAACCGCTGGATGTGAAGCTTTTGATCAGTAGAGCCAGGTACGTTAAAAATGCCACTTCAGGCTAAAAAAAATAAAATAATAAGGAAAGAATACTTGAAATCAAAGCTGTGTTTCTTTCCAAAAAGAACAGTCCACCATTTGGAATGAGTAAAGACCTACTTTTTCAGAATTATTAGTGACATAAAAACAAAAGTAATTATTGATGGTGGGACATCAGCACTGCCAGAATGCTTTTACTACAAAAACACTTGAGTGTGATGATACTTTGTTAATGTTTTCTGCCATGTGCCTACACATTTTTGTGGTGTTAATCTGGTTTTGGTGCTTCTGTGGGTTGTTACTGGCTCAGCAGCTTGTCGTCTTCGCCAGAAATCACAAAGTAGCTGCTAATTGGTCTTACCAACAGAATACAGTATCTCAGTGTTCACTTCACAGGACTTGAGAGTCCACACATGAGAAATACTGAACTTGTTTTGTAATGTTGTAATGTTTTAGAGTTGGACAAGAAACCTGTCAAAAAGTACAACTTTACTGTCATTGTGAGTAAATCGTGAATGATGACGGTGATGCAGAAGTCGTGGCTGTGCAGAGGCCCCGTCTTGCCTTGTCAAGTTGATGACGGTCTCCCGTCAAAGCGTAAAGTTTTCTTCCTGGATTTGAAACTTATGTCTTGAAAACTAAAAGCTAAACAAACAAAAGCAATACTGATGAGATGCATCCAGTGTTGAAATAAGTAATAGCTGGATTTATACCTGTGTGTTAAGGCATTAAGGCGTAGCAAGGAGGTTTACAGGAGACACAAAATATGGATTGCATGAACTGTGGTTGGTCAGCCCTCAGGACTCAGCTACCAGTAGAGACTGTTGATAGTGAAGACGGTATCAAGGAATTTCAGGAAAGGCTCAGTGATCGCATCCTTTGTAGTGCATGTGTTTCCATCTGCCTGTATTTCAAATAGTGCATATAAAACTCGATATTCCCATATGATTGATAATTATCTGAATATTGCAGACATTTTTACTCTTGGCTGAGGTAAGGAAAAGATGTAGCAACAATATCATGATGTATATGAAGCATGTAATACTAATGTCCACTGAAGCTTCCACTAAACATAGCAGCATAAAAAACAACCCTGCTCACATTAATACATGAAACAAACATTAATTAAACATTGACTAGAGCTCTGTTAATTAGGACATCTTGTTTCTCGAATTCTTCCTCTCCAATGGTGGAATGGCTCCAACTGGAGAGTTAGCTCCCTTTGTCTTAATGAACCAACTCCTAATTTCACATAACAATGGTGGAGGAATACTCACAACTTGCACTTTCTTTCACAGATCTTCTGGAAATTTGATAAAACACTGTGCTACATTTGAATGGAAATCTCGCTGTTCCACTGCAGATCTTCCTCCCACTGTGATCATCCCTTTCTGTTATAACATGAATATAATACTGTAAAAAAAAAAAAAAAAAAACTTACTTTGTGATGTTACTGTGCCTCCAGGTATCAGAGTGTAATCACAACTGATGGAACCTATGGCTGCTGCAGCAAAAACTAAATCCTATTTTTTTCTTTTAGCACATTAGAGCCTGATGATATGTAGTACATCCACATGATTTAGCACTGGTGCTATCAACAGGTCAAATCCAAAACTGAACCACAAATCAAATCTGTACTCCGACCACCGTACAGCAAGTATAAATGCACGTTTAGACTTTGTTAAACATCATATACCGTATCAAAACCTGCTGCCACATCACTGCTTTCATTAATTGATTATAGTTATCCAATTACTTTTTTTCAGGCTTTATGTTGGAACTGATGCAATCCTTCTGAGAACAGATTCAGTTTTAGCTAGTGAAACATGTTATATTGTTGTTCTTCAGCTTTAACTGACTGGACCTTCCCAGTGAACATCTGAAAAAAAAGAAACAAAGCTCTGAATAATTGACCACTCAACTTTGTGGGAGCAAGTGGAGAACACCATGTAATACAACAAACATCTTAAAAAAAAACTGTCAAATATATGATACTCCCTGACCTGCCTCTTAAATCTATCAAACTCTCTGACCTTCAGAATATTCTTGCAAACACACTGGATATTTCAGAAATCTCCTCCCGGGAGGAAACCTGTCAAATATCCGCTTAAAAATCCACCACAGACAACAAACAGGCAGTTTTGATGGTTTCCTGCAGACAACATCTCCCCATTAGCAACCGAGTGTGAAAGTTTCACCCTCTCTTCCTCCATCACGCTGTTTTTATTCATCTATTGAGGCAGCCGCCTGCATCTGAATCGTTTTCACACATATGATTACTCTCACAGCTTCAGCACGACGGTGTGGCAAGGATGACAGAGGCTTTTGAGCGAGGTGGGAAGCGGGGTTAGATGAGGAAAATGCTGTGTTTGGCCTGAACGGAAGAATGGTGACCACAAACAACAGCTCATTATTCAGGAACAAGAAATCAGCAGTAGAAAGGTGCAGGGATTTTTTTTTCCTTTTTGAAAGCCTTCAACATATTGTCCTGATCGTATTGGTCCCCATTACTAGAAATAGTTTTCTTTTCTTCCTCTTGCCACGCTGCACTGCTCTGTAAACAGAAAGCTACCTGGACCAGACGAGGTGAGGAAATGGAGGCTGTTATGGACACTTTCTTTGCCTTGTCTGTCATGAAAAAAAGTGGATGTGTGCTCTTTATGAAGCAGTCCAGGTGGAACTGATGAAGCCCACATTGCAACTCACAACCAGCCAATCAGAATGCTCACCTGCACTTTTCCACCTGCCTAAACCAAAGACAGGTTGTTTGTCAGTTTCTTCCGGAACAACTGTGTCTGCTAGAAATGAAGTTGTAATCTGCAACAGCAAATATGTCTTAGAAAAATGTAACAGCACCTGAATTGCACTTTTATCAACATAATGAAGAAATGCTTTTAATTAATGTCAGAAAATGCTGATACTGAACATATGTGCTTAACAGTCATCAACATATGTCACTTGTTCTCCTTCAATATCAGCTTTTGCAATACAGTATCTACATGTATCACCACCACCTTTCTGTTCTTTCCTCTCATTGCCCTCTTTGCTCTTGACTTTCTCTCTCTTTTCTTAATTCCTCTCATCTTCCTCCTTCCCTATTTCACTCTTCCTGCCTTTTCCCTCCCACTTACTTCTCCTCCTTTCTTGTTTCTTCCTCTTCCTCCCCCAACAATAAATTCAACTCCATAATATTTCAACCTATTTTCCATCATCGTGGTCTTGTCTGAGGTGCTTTACTATTCATTTCGAGGTCAGAGTGAGGGAACCGAGATGGAAAAAGACACAGAATGAGAGAGCAGGAAGATGAGGAGGGCGGAAAAGAGATGAGAAAGAAGCAATGAGAGCTTGAAGATGAACGAGGAGGGGAAAAAAAGAAGCCGAAACAGGTATACACCAAGAGGAAGAGGAAAACATGGAGGCAAAGAAATAGAGAGAAAGATGACTCATTGCTTATTTACACTACAACATTGTTTTTTTCTTTTCTGGCTCCTTTTAAACATTTTATATCTCGTGGTTCTGAGATTTACAACATAACAGACAAATATGCATCTGCTACAGTCTCTGCCGCTGCAGAATAGCAGCTATTGTTAACACTGAACACAAATGTGAAAAAAGCACAATGAAATAAAGTAAACAGGATATCCCCAGCAGTGTACAGTAACGACAGGTAATATCATGTTTCTGCATAAATAAAAGTAGTGTGAGAAAATATGATCGAATTCGCTCAGTTGGCCTTGATTTTATGACTGAAAACATACATAGCATGCAACACAGCAAGCTAACCTCTTAATCTTGTTGGTAAGGACACAGGGACTGGAGCAAAGGCAAGAAATTAGCCATTAACAAGAAAACTGCAGCTGACTCTGGTCCTCACATATCATGCTTAAAGTGAAAGTTTGTGTATCATTAACTGCTGAAAGTCCTGTTTTTGCAGCAGGATAACACATATTTCTTTCCAATTATTTTTTTTTATATTTTGGCTCACTTTCTGTTTTACACAATTAAATTCATAGAAATATTTTGGCATAATACTTGTAAAACCCTCTCCACATTCCTGCCCTAAAACAGATTTCACTCTTAATCTGCCCCACAATGACAATGTAAAATTCAGAGGCTGCTAAAGGCTCAGTGATGGTCTTGTTATTTTACAGTAATCACACTAATGTCTCAGAGTTAATATGCAGATATTTAATTGATGCTGAAATAGTACATCTGCCACATTTACATTAGCAAAAGTCCCCTCAAACTCTTAAAACTGAGAATGATCGGGCCACCGTGAGCTGAACTTAATGCTTTGGTCAAATGGAGGGATATTAAGAATAACATTAAAATCAACAAACAGATCAAGTAATAATTCCAGTTCTCTCCTCTGTCTCAAGTAGGAATGAACTTATCTGAAAGAAGCTTTAGGAGGTAAAAATGACTATTTCTCAAAAAAACTCATCTGGTTCTAACAGGCCTCAAAGGCAAATAGGGAAAAAAATGGACATTAACCATTATGGCAGGAAGTTAAAGAAAAAAAAAGTTTTTAGAGCCAGAGGAGGACAAATAAAGGTGGATGATATTAACATTATATTAGAATTAAACATTACATATCCAGTATTTATGCTTAATGTTATTTAATGACAAATATTACCAGAAAGAGAATTGAGAAAATGTATAATATTGAAACATTAAGTTATCAGCTGATGAATTTAAGAGCAGCAGGAATAGGGTGAACAAAGAAAGGAGAATGTTACTAGAAATGTTCAGAAAAAGGACCAAAAGAAAAGACCAGAACAAATACAGAGACACAAGAGATGAAATGAAAGGTGACTGTTCGCCAACAAAATGACACTACCATTAGATTACTAGAAGCTTTATTTTCATTGAACAGATGCAAGTACATAATTAATAAACCAGGGTAACTACTAAAGTGCAAATGAACGGCGTAAATGTAAGTGTACTTCTATGAAATAATATGAAGTGTAAATAGTTATCTATAGAATATAAATTAACGGCGAGGAAGAAACTCAGTTGTTAGAGGTTATTGGTACCAGCAGAGAAAGAAGTGGAGGCTCATTTCGCCTCAGATGATAGAGGAGCAGTGTTTGGGGTGTGAAAGTTGATGATGTCCTTCACTCTGCAAGCACTGCTCCGTAACGGGTCCCCAGTGTGGGGGCCAGCTGGGTGCTGGTGATGCAGCACGCGCTGTTTCTTGAGCACTGCAGTTCACCAAAATCTGTGGAGACAGCAGAGTTTTCCTGAGTGTACCAGAAAGTGCAGTTGATGTGGACTTCCAGGAACCTGTAGAACTGGAGACATCCACTCTACGGGTGTGTGTGTTCAGGCTTTTAGCCTCTGTAGTCTGGCAGTCAGTTCCTTTGGTTTTACTGTTGTTCGGTTCCAGGTGGTTCTCTTGTACCAGCTCACCAGGTGATCCACCTCTGTCTACCACCCTGGTGTCACTAAGAAATGATGATGGAGTTAGATTCACGCAGAACTGTGCAATCATAGGTGAGAAAGAGCGGATAGCCCTTGGGCTCAGTACTGAAGTCAGTATGGAGGTGCAGGTTAAACAACCAATTCTGTCAGTCAGAAAATCCAGGAGCCAGTAACATGGGAAGAAACTCCTGTTTGTCACGATGGCATCTCTGTTTCCTAACCATGACCACAATCTTTGTAACCTCACAAAGACAAGTTTTTGTAGCCTAGACTTTACCAAAACTTAAATCAGAGAGTTGTTAACTTGCAGTAGAAGACATTAACTGGTTTTGAAACTGAGACCAAGGACAAACAGTATTTTTGTTGTATAGGTGTTTAGACATCTTGCTTGTACACACAAGTGCCATAAATAAATCTTGGTTCATCACCCTACAGGACAGGTGTAATGCAATGCTGCTGGCACTGTGCACCTGATTACATCATTGCAGCACTGCATGTGTACAACAGAAATAAATGCAACTAGGAACATCACTGCCTACATCATCCACTCTTGTGTGTGTTCAAATTGTCCCATACAGATTAGATAGTTGGTAGAGTCTGCGTAGAAACAGCTATGGCTGCAATTGACATACAGTATGTTGATAATGATAAACTAAAGAAAGCTTTTTTGCCATATGAAATTAGTTGATATAAATTATAGATACTTAATGTTAATTGTTATATTCCTTTAGATGCAAATATGTTTGTGTTATCAAACATTTCATGTCCGATATTAATCTTTACATCACCTGGAAATTGCTTCTGTAAATATATGGTCTTTGTGTGTGTGTGTGGGTAATATGATAACATAGCTACATGTGTATGAATAACAGTGAGTGATTTTTTATCTCAATACAACTATAGAAAATGGAAGCACCTCAATGTTCCTAGTGTCCTGCTGCTGCTGTTGCTGCACATGAACACTGCACCCAAACACATGCAGAGGAAGTATACTGCCTAAATCGCCCACCTTATTTGTTCTTTTTTTTTCAATAACATGTAGATAGAGAGAAACAAAGGAGAACGAGGCAAGAAAAATAGGAAGAGAAAGAGAGAAGAGGAAAAAAAAGTACGGCTGAGAGTTTGATTGAAAAAGGAATAGGTAACAGTAAATAGATTGTTGACACTGGAAAAAGTAAGAAAATCAGAGAATGGAAGAGAAAAGGAGGGAGGAGAAAAGAGATGCTTATATAAGAAGTATGATACACATTTATCAGTATTAAAACATACAAAAATGTCACATCTTATTGTAGGGATCCACACCTCTCTCCTTCCTCTTAGAACTTTGAGTTTGCACTGTTGCTATTTTAGCCAAATACAGGTAGCCTTGTTTCATTGGTTCAAGCTTATATAACTGCTTTTTGTCCTGTGAGGAGGAGTGCAGCAGCGTTTTGTTAAGCCGGGTAGCTCATTACAGCACTTCAGATGGTGAACTTTTTATCATGTACTCACAATCTGGAAGGAGGCAGAGGGCGAGCGTGAATTGTTTTCTTCATCTCACTTTTAGAAAGTAGCTGCCAATGCCCTAAAGTAAACATTTTCTCCTGACCTTTAAACTGCGGACAGAGGGATTGAGCAGTGTTTGAGGGCAGGTAGAAGGATGAAAAGGACTGGTAGAGAGGTCAGGAGAAAGATAAAAAGGTGAAAACCACTTACTGGGATGTCAAAGAAATGATGGACAGGTTAAAGGGATGACTATCAAGAGATGATCAAAGTTGAAAATGACTGATAAGTGAATGATATAAGGGTATGAAGAGATTATAGAGTTATACAGGACTCACTTAATGGTATAAAGGTGTAGGCAGGTTATAGATAGAGGATGAGAGAGGACTTAGAGACATCAAATGAGTGGAAGTCAGCGTTATTGTGGTAAAAGGGAGGAAGGAAGGTTTGATAAAGGGGTCATATGGATGATAGAGTAAAAACTTTGATGATAAGATCAAATGAGTGATGGGGTGTATAAAAGGATAATAGATAGGTGAAATGGACTTACTGGATGAGCTAAGAGAAAGACAGAATATAAAGGGATGAAGGGTTGCTAGGCTGATAGCAGAATCAAAAGGAGGGTAATATAATAAAACATTTGTTAGATGGGTAGGTGCCTTAAGTGAAGGATAGAGGCCAATAAACAACTTAATGGGTAGGTCAAAGGATTTAGAAAAGGAATAAGGGTAAGGAATTAGGTTTAAAAAGATAACAGAGAGGTCACCAGTAATAAAAGTAGTAAAAAGACAGTATTAGGGTATGTGGAGGATAGAAGGGTACAAAGTTTATAAAAAGATGGGATAGATAGGTGAAGGGATGGTACTAGGTATAAAAGGGTCTACGGGATGATAGGGCTAATACAAATAGGTAATAAAGTATTAAAGATGAAGGTCATAAATGGCTGTTGTAGAGGTTACAGTGGCTATTGAGGAATGAAGGACAGTAGAACGTGGAAGGCATCAACAAGGTAAAGGGATGCTAGAAGGGAAGGTTATAATTTACGGATGGGTATAAAAAATCTAGACAGGTACAGGCTGCCTGGGGCTGGCAATGTTATAAAAGTTGTTAGATGATAGAAAAGTGGACATGCCTTAGGGTAGTGCTGACTGTATGGCATCAGGGTCAAATAACAATGATATAAATTAATCATTTAATTTTAAATGAAGATTTAATGATCGAGTCGAAACAACAACTGTTAGAGCTACCACTTTAAATCTCTGTCACATGTTTTGCTGGAATGATAATGTGAGACTTATTCATGGGGAGATGGAAAGAGATAGTAGATGGGTATGAAGGACTGATAGCGGGTCATAGTTATAAAGGGATACAGAAAGAAATATAGAAGGACAATAAAATGTATACAAGATGACAGAGGAATCATAAAGAATAACTGAAGGTTGTAAGGGTTAGAGAAGAGGGATGTAGGTAGGGGTTGTAGAGGATTGTGCAAAAGATACAAGGGATCATAGATAAGTATGTTGATGATGTAGGCTATAAAGGGATGATAAAGGTATAAAAAGATGATAGAGAGGTCAACCGGGCAATGGAAGAGTATATACAAGGAAATAGAGAGATCACCACCGATAGAGAGAGAACAAGAGTGGTGGAAGGTTATAGCAATGGTTAGTGGTAGCAAGATATGATAGGAGTGGGTTTGAAGGACTGATCAAAGAGGGACCACAAGAAAAAACAATGGTATTGAAATGGCTTAAAGGAACAAAGGTTGAAAATGACTGATGGGGCATCAGAGGCGAGAGAGACCCATACAGAGGAGAAAGTGACACGGAAGTGCGTGAGGGATGACAGAGATTGAGGAATGACAGAGGGCACCAGAGGTTGATAGAGTAGTCCAAGTAGTAGGACCACAGGGTGTGTATGTGAGGATTGCTCAGAAAGGCAAAATCCAAAGGTAAAATACATTTACAGGACTGTTAGAAGATTCAAGCAGATGTAAGAGCTGAAGAGGATGGACAGAGGCCACTTGAGTTGGTAGTGAGTCAGGACTGTTAGGGTGGTCATGGCTGGTCATGACAGTGGACTCAAGAAGCTAAGGGATGTTAAAGGACAATAGAGGTTTCAAAGGAGGTAAGTGAGAAAATGAAGGAATAATGGTAAGATATGATGACATGACAGAAGAATCGTAGAGACACGGGGTCAAATGAAGGATGATGGAAGGATGAGAAGTGTGTGTATAGTATAAAATTATACACACACATGCAACGCTGAAAAGCACTTTAGAAACAGGTTGTTACACACAGTCCAGTTATAAACCCCAATTGTAGACTTCCGTCTGTACCTGACTGTGTGTGTCTGTAAAATGCAAGTATCTCACCCAAACTAAGCCGGAAACACAATTTTATTAACACTTACCTCCAGCACTTCCTGTGTAAACAGAAATGAGTTCAATGGCTTAGTTTTGCCTCAGACTGCGATTCAGCAGGGTGGCTGTCAGAGAGGGGGGAGAGAGGGAGAGAGACGAAAAGCCTATTAAAAACACTGATGGGGGAAAGAGCAGGAGAACAAAAGGAGGATGAATGAGAATATGAGGAGATAAAGAATGTGGTAGGAGGAAAGAAAAGATGGAAGAAGGCAAAACAAAGGAAGAAATGAAGAACAGCAGAGGGAGGGGGAGGAGGAGGGTTTAATGAGAAAAAATGTTGCCGGAGGAGGAGAGAATGGAACAAGAAAAAAGATGTAAATTTACTGTGCCTATCTGTCTGGTGTTTATCCTATTTGTTAGCACTTTGGTTTGTCAGGAGGTGTTAATACCATATAGTGAAATTGTTCCAATTATGATTTTTTATATTTGAATACCATGTTCAGGCTGGTGGAAGTAGATCTGAGAAGACAGATTATTTCAGGCCAACTTTTAAAATGTTTGCAGATGGAATTTCAGTCATAATGTTTTACTCAGTCTCAGTGAAGCTCAGTAGAAGAAGCCTGTGGATTTCGCTTTCTCCCAGGCTTTTTATTCTGGAAAATCATCATAATTTTCTTTTTCCAGATTGAGTAGTGAAGGTCTGGATCTGACATGAAATAAAATGTTTGCAGACGATGCAGCCCTTGGTATAATTCTTCTTTAGATGGGGCCAGTAAGATTAGGTTATCTGCAAACTGAAGATATTTAATTTGATTATCTGACAGATGGAGACCAGGAATAATTGATTGCTGTTGTGATTTTGCTAGTTATACAAATACTTGTAAATATATAATGGCTGTGCCAATACTCTTTTGGCAATTTATCCTTCCCATCCTGTAACACAAATTTACATTTTAAGAAACACAAGAATAAAAAAGGGAAAAGAGAGTTGAAAATAACAGTATAAAGACAAATTGAAATAAAGAAAGAATGAGCAATTGGAGCAGAAGAAACAAAGAGAGGAAATTAAGAAGGAAGGAAAAAGCAGAATAACCTTAGTGAGTCAACTGGAGCTGCAGATTAAACTCAAATGTCAGGCTGTAATCAATACTTACCACCATGGAGGCGAGACCATGAGGAGAGAGTCTTCAGATGCCGTGTGAGGAGTTAGACTTTGTATTTTCACAGTCGGCCATTTTAACAGGAAGTGGAGGTGATGGCCCAGCTGCAAAAACTACCTTCATCTGGACCAGGGAGATGTTGGAAGAGAAAACAGGTACTTAGATACTATGGTTTGCAAATTCTTTGCTGCAGGTACAGTTCAGTTTTAGTTTGCTTTCACTGTATTACTGGTACTTGGCCTCTGCTGTTGCTTCAGTATCATGGGTCCTGTTAATGGAGATGCAGCTGATGTGTTTGTTCAGTATGTTGGTCCAGCTCAGCGTATCTTGGCAATTAGAGGCCAAATTTCTGGAATTTGCTATAGCTAGTCATAGTCTTGAGTCAATGATTCCTAATAGTTTTCATGACTCTCTGACCTGTCCTGTAATTACCTCAGTGGACATTTCCCTTTCATCAACACCAGTTTATGATGCAGGTTTGACTTAGATTTAATCAGTCTGCAGATTACTACCAACCTTTTCCTTGCCACATATTTTGAGGTGTAGAGAGTTGTTTACTACACTGGTGGTATAAGGAGAATTACGGCATCAGGGTTCATTTGAATGCACTGCAGCTAATTAAGACCTAAAGCCAAGCTATTAATGATGTCTGGAGAAAGCAACAGAGTGAAAAAATACAGTGTAAAGCTCCTTCTACTTCACTTGAAATATCGGTCAAAACCAGTAAACACATTTGGAATGTCATGCCAAACAAGAAAGTATGGTTGCGTTAAGGCCAAAAATAATAATTAAAATGCACTGTATACAAGTAACTGCATACAGCAGTGCATTCTCAAATATGTCAAACTCATAGAAGGCCTTCATCTAATGTTTCCATAACCCTGTGGCCATATTGGTAGTATCACAGTCATAATTTTTGTCTATTTCTGCTAAGGGACTTATCATTGTATCCTTTATGTGTAATTATGATAAAATTTTTAAAACATTGAATTTCTCTATTACCACAGATATAGTATGTTTTTATCCCAAATATACAACTGATCTCAAAAGGTAGTGATTACAAGAGTGTTCTGATAGTTGGAGTGACTAGATTGTATGTGTGTGGTCCTGCTCTACAAGGTGTTCTGACTACAAGCACATCTTGTTTTTAACAATGCTAATATCAAGCATCAATCAAACAGAGTTCCATCGTGCCGAATTAACCAGTGTAGCCCTTGGGCAAATATTTATACTCCTATTGTCCCAAGTTCCATCACTACCATGCAGGCGCTAGAGATGACTGCGGATTCTTTGGCATGCATGTTTTATATAATAATGGAAGACTATTTAAACATTGGTTTTTAGACTTCTCAGTTTTAATTTGCAAGTAGTCAAATTACTAGAGAAAGCCTTCAACACCACTTTTTGTAGCCTTTACAGGTCTGGATGGCCTATGACATGTTTAAAACTGCTTTGAACTAGATGACCACAAAGAACTTGCTAACTCCTGCTGACATGGGGTTCTAAAGTTGAGTCAAAGGACAGGTAAGTAATGGCAAAAGTGGTTTCTTGTCACATTACTGTTCATCCACATCATCTCATGTTAATATCAGTGACTGTTAACATATCTATTAGAAGCTGGTGTTTTGGGAGTTCGTGGTTTTATTTGTGTATTTGTTTGCATGGAGCTAGTAGTAAGGCTTGCTTAGGTTTGTGTGTACACTGCCACTTTTGTTAGCCCTCCACTCTGATGTGTTTTTTTCTTCTTAGATTGAGTGCTGATTGTTGAGACGATGATGTTGTTCCATTAGATCAACATTTCTGCAGCTCCCATTGTTCTGTTGTGGGCGTCCTCATAGATTCAGCCTCACGTGTCAGATGAAAAACAAGGCTTTGACTGCAGCAGAGAGAGAGACTGTGACATTTCTATTTAACCAATTTACATATATCACATAGAGGCTATTTGGTCAAAAATATGAGAGAACTATTTCCTTATGTTCTCCCCTCCTGTTCCTGGATATAGAAGGGCTACAATTGTTTCCACACAAAGAAAGGCCTGACATTTATTAGCTATAGCTTTCGTTGTTATAGCTATCTAGAAACAAGTGTGTGTGTGTGTATATGTTTGTGTGTGTATTAATAGGACATTGCTGTTTTAGAGAATGACACAAATATACAACACTGTTTCCCTGCTCTGCGGCCGAGATCAGATGTGATAAACATCTCCACTGTGGCCTCCCTTTGGTTCTCTTCATCACCCACAAAAAACAACAAAAGGAAAACAAAACAGCACAGATAGGCACTAAATTGACTCTCGGACCTCAGCTGAGCCACTTCCGCCCCGCAGTCCATTCTCTTTTGTAAAATATACTCTGGTTGAATTCATTTTCCCATCTAGCATTTCTACATTCTGTGCCATTTTTCAGTGGAGTCAAAGTGGGCCAGAGGAGGATGAAGAAAATGGTCATCTTTGGTGTGGAACAAAAAGAGGGATTGACACTTAGATCAGTTAAAGAGGCTGTGTTGTAATTATCCTAATGGCTCCTATAATGGAATATTTAAAACACAGCCTGATGCATCTCAGCCCCGGCAGAGTGTTAGGATCTCTTTGTGCTTTGATACCCTGAGCACAAGTTTCTAACGTGTGATAAGAAGAGAGGTTTCAATGTCATTCTGGAGCGGCTCACTACCATCTAAATTACTACAGATTTAAAAGTAAGGCTTTTTCATTCAAACAGAAAAATGCAGAGAAAAATGTATTCAGTTACTCGTATTGATTCACTCACTCATTCCTAACTTACTTACTCACCAACTCAGTCACTCAATTGCTTAATCACTTTCTAAGTCACTGGTCACTCACTAACCTGTCATAATAACCTGAGTCACTCAGTCCCTTACTAACACTCCCACTCCTCCATTCCTTAACTTAGCAACACTGACTCAATACTCACTCAGCTACTGACTTACTCATTTTTAGCTATCACTCTAATGTATTAATTGATTCATTAATTCATTCATCTATAGTCATCAATGCTTGCAGTCAATAACACTCATATTTAATTCATCGCCCGGATTCACTCTCCAGTATTTGTATCAACAATTCACTCAATTATTTATTTGTTGTAGATTCACCCATTCAGTCACTGACTATATCACTCTGCACTTGATATGTAATAGACAGTCATTGATTCTACTCCTGACTCATTCATTTCATTTACCTCACTTTTTGATAAATTTTTATTCATTTGTTTATACAACCACCTCACTCAATCATTCTCTGAATCACTTCCATCTTAATCTCTCTCTCTGCCATTTTTCCATTCATTTACTTCCTCCATTGCATTTTAGTAGCTCATTTATTCATGGATTCATTGACTCCTTGTATTCACTCATTCTCACTCACTCATTCACTCATACTTTGGTTACAGGTATCTGTTTGTTCTTAATACTTTCGTAATACCTTCATATGTTCCTTCATGCTGTTTCACCTGCATCCTCATTTGTTACTGACTAATTCATTCATTCATTCATTTATTCATCCATCCAATTGTTCATTAGTGATGCTGAAGTAAACAAAGCGTAAGAAAATGTCTGTAATCGTGAGAAACTCACTATCTAATCATCCACACCTGCAGCCTGAGATCTGTTCATTTTGTATGGTTTTGTTGGATGTTGGAAATCAACATGACCTTCATCCATTTCATTTCTGTCCTGAAAGCGAATGTGAAGGCGGCTAGGCGTGGAGTGATTTAGCTATTGTGGTACAGACGGGGGTGCTCAATCCTCTAATGGAGCCAAATGAGCTTTCTGAGCTTAAATCCTTCAGTAATGGATGGAAAATGAGGCGGGAAGCCACAAAGGCTGACTCAGACCTCATCTGTTGTCTGACACAGCCAGCACCTGGCACTCACTAATGGCTGTGTGTGTGTGTGTGTGTGTGTGTGTGTTTGTTTTGTGCATGTGAAAAGAGGGGTGAAATACCAGGGTGGCAGTTTTGACGTTTGTTTGTGTAGTTGAAAAACATAGAGCAAATGTACGAATGAATTTACAGTCTCACAGATATACATATATAATCTCTTTCTTACACACACACACCACTATTGTGAATTAGAATTTGAAAATGCTTTTTTCCCCCTGTCGTTTGGCCTCATCACTGAGAGGAGCATGCCTCCATGCCCAACTTCTCCTTCGCAATGCAAACCTCACCCATCCAGCTTGCTTAAGGTTTTTTTCCTAAGAAGGCTGTGAAATCTTGTGTCTGATATAGACATGGTAACATTCAGAATGTTTTAAGTCCAGAACAATCATAGATGTAAAATATAAAACAAAAACAGATTTCTATTTGCCTACATAGGGACCACATTATACACTATGTGTGCCTCTAGATGGTCAGTGTATCAGATAATCATCCTGCGAAGACAGACTTCTCGCTGAACCTCAATGATCACAGATTTCAGCCTTCTGCAATGTGCATGACATACTCAAGCAGAAGGGGACAGACAGAGAAGACTTGAGGGTTTGAAATATCAACAAACATGTGGTGTCAGAGGGTGATACGGTAGATGGAGGTCTCCATCCAAAAAAAAGATCACCAAGACACAGTCAGAATTGGTCAGACAAACAGGAAAACATCAAGGTAGGGTGAACACCAACTCTGCTTGGATCTACTTTGACACATGGGAACACAGCAGTCTTATTTGAATTACACTGGGCATAATGTGGACCAACTGAACTCAGGTTTTGGTAGATATTGATCATGAGGTTCTCCAACAAAGTGAGGAAGCCAAAACAGTTCCAACATGCCTGTCTTTCAGTTGGCTTTCATGACACACTACACAGATTAGAAACACAGTTTGTTGCGTCTACTACACTGCCGTCTATTGCATTGGGCAGGTTTCAGGCTGATGCTCGCAGTGCAATTGATTAAGACTTCCCAGGTTTTATTCTGGGGTGAGGAACAGAAATGAAAGGGCTGAGACCACCAGCATGGTCAGAATCAAATATGAATTTTAAATAAATAGAAATTTTACTATTAACACATCTTTGATCCGTTTTTCTTTCTTGGCTCCAGTCTAGATACCTCATCTATCTTTGTTAGGTGTTCCTTCATTTTTTTCCTTTGCAGCATCTATGGCTAAATCATTATCTTTTGACATACAGCTTGTTTGGTTGTTTGTTTGAAGACCTGTAGGTTATTTACAGCTGGCTGAGATCTACAGTCAGAGCAGGAGCAGACCAATTCCAGATGTAGCCAGGTCAGTCTTGGCTACTTTTACCATGGGGTTTTTTTTTCCTGATCCTGATGAATGTCCAGCTACAGATGCATGTTAATACCAAATGGAAATGGGATCCTAAGCTCTCTCGCCCTCGCTCTCTGGCAGCAATTCATACTTGTCTCTCAAGATCTTTCCCGTGCTCTCTAGCCTCCACCTCTGTAAAGCACCAACAGTTTTCTCTGTGTGTGTCGTCATTTGTCCCCAGCGTATCGTGCAGATTGTCAGGCAGTTGATCAAAAGCTCAATTACCAGAAGACTCACCCTCCTACACATGAACTCTGCCTCCATAGATTCTAATTGATATTTTGCTAATTAGACGCAAATTGGATGCCATCCTGCAGTCTCATCTCAGGATTCAGGGAGCATTTGTCACCTCAGTAAAGTTTTAGTCGTGCACCTCTGGTTAATGAAAACAATAAAGAAGTTTTAAAGCGTAGGCTGACTGTCACTCACTGGTGACAAAACATTAATCTCTTTGAAGAGTTTGTGACTGAACCCACAGTGCTGCCAAGTTGGAGTTAATTAATGTTTAGATGTTAAAGGTTGCCAGATGAAAAAAGCTAATTTTAAATTTTAATCACATATCAGTCTTTCTGCAGGAATTCAGGTGTATTTTTGTTGTTGTTGTTTTTGTTTTTTTGGTTATCAACTATGTACTGTATGCCTTGAATTGCAGAATTGCACAACAGTTCCATTTACAGTTTATTTATTGGCGACCAAGGCTGGGAAGACTTAGATGTGAAAATTACTTTAACATGACTATGTTTCTGCAGTTTTACCATGTAAAGGTAAAGTGATTTCTGTCGGTAATTTTCCAGATTAGTGAAATCCTTGTGTTGCGATGTTCTGAGCCTCTGTGATAAGTCCTGTGTTATACTACCTGCCAGTTTTGGCCTGAATTTTCTGCTATGGCTACAGACGTTTTCTGGCTGAAAACACCTTTTTGGTGTTATTAGCAAATGATGAGTTAGTTCATTTTCTCAAAAGCTTGGTCTAAAAATAAGCAAAATCTTGCCAGATAAAATGTGAAAACTGGAAGTTCTTCATTGGTGTCAAAGTTTCTATTGTTAGTGCCCTCAACTCTGGTTTTTCCCAAACTGTCATTAATACCAATCTAGATGAAATTAAAGTTGGTGGAGACGAGGTATGTTTGACTTCGATGAGTCCACGCGAACACAAACACAAGAGAAAATGGCTCTAGGATTTATTACAGCTGCCAGAGTCTGTGTCTGTTCGTCCTTCAGCTTTATTTCCTCTTTCCTTCCCACAGCGACCACAGCTGCTTGTTGCTTTGATTTACATGACCAGGTGCTTCAAACTGTGCGTGTCGTGTGCAGTGCGTGCTGATTGTATGGAGATGTGTATCTTTAAATCACCACTGATGCAATAGTCTCTGTCTGTCTCTCTGTGACAAGTCTGCCATGAAGGAGATATGAGCGTGGACATCAGCGATCAAAGATAATCACAATCATATAGGGACATTGTATGTACACCGTGCACACATGCACACACACACATCTCATATAACACAACATAACTCTTAAATTACTGCATATGACAGCATATCATACACACTTACTCTTCTCCTTCTCTGTGTGTGTGTGTGTGTGTTTGCTTTTGTTACTTCTTTGGGACCTTTTCCAGTAGAAACACCATCCTTTTCAGGACCAGTAGTCTTCATGGGGTCCAAAGCCTGGTGGAACAGTCATGTAATCATGCAAAACTAAAGCTATACTAATCTATTTTTCTCTTCTCTTCAATTAGTCTGTGAAATGTTGAAAAACGTGGGAAGATGCCTGTTACAGAGCAAAGTCTGTCCAAAGCCCAGAGATATTCTGTTTACAATGATACAAACTAGAGAGAAGCCGCAAATGCTCACATCAGAGAAGCTGGAATCATAGAGTTTTTTTTTTTGCTTCATAAATAACTCACAATGAATCGGTTATCATAATTCTGAGGGATTTGTTTTTCTTTGACGAACCTCAGTGTGTGTTTGTTGATGTTTCAGGCTGTTTGCTGTCTGCACCTGCTGGATGCAGACACACACTGAAACACAGATTATGAAATCTCTGCAGAAGAGTTACAACAGTTCTACCCTGCTTTCCTATTATTGTGCTTTAACTATTTGGTGCTACTTAATATATCATAGACTGTATATAAAGATGGGCGTAGCCTCCGTGACGTCACCCATAAGATTCTGAAGAGCGGTTTTGAAGCCCAAAATTGGTCGTCGTCGGCACAGTCGTCGCCATCTTGGTAGTGCCTAACTCTGCCCAACTTCCAGCTAACCAAAAATGGACAAGAGGTGGAGCTGGCCAGGCAAAGGCTAGCCTGACTGTAAACACCCCACGTAGCTCACCCAGCTGCCAAGTTAGCTAAGGCCAAGGAGCTGGGCTACATGCTATCACGTTGCTAGCTGGCTGTAAGTCTTGCTGCTCCTGGGATCGTGCACCTAGTTGTCCTATGTATGTTACTTGAGGTAAGTCAACCTGAGACTTAACAACAAAACTTAATATAATGGTTATCTGTAAATTATAATTTTATGCAAAAATTAAAAACTTAACTCAATGAACAATTTGAGCATATGTAGAATGAACTTGAGTTCAGATTTTCATGACTTTTTGCTAATACCAGCTTTTATAGCCATAATTATTATTGCCAGTTCTTCTTAGAAAACATTAGAATTAAACAGACATTAAGAAAATCTGTAGCTCAGTTTCGGGATGCGTTGTGCAGCTTACATTAAAGATTATAATTCCCCACGGCTGCAAACAGTGCACATATTAGTTATGACACTGATAGAAATCCACGGGTAAACTTATGTGTACTGCTATCAACACTGCTATGAGAGATTCATGAGAGAGGCACTTTCATATTTATTTCAGCATGTTTATTTCTTTCAGTACATAGGCCGTTATTGAGGCCATTGTCTGTGATTTCTCACACACAGCATAAACTGTAAGTACCAGTCTTGGCTTCTTTACTTCAGACAGCTGATGTTACATCGTCGTCTATATTTTAAGGTGTTGCGTTCTTGCTCCATTTTATGCAACAGATGTGGATAAATAAAATCGTCAACATGAAAAAATAGGCAACGTTTTATAGTGAATTTCTTTATTTTTCATTACTTGGCGCATTTATGACACTTTATTTTTATACAAATTTATTTTCCTCTTACTGATGACTGCCATGTCCAGTGTGGAGCTCTGAGCTGCAGAGACCTTTGGAGGCAACATCAGCGTGCTGCAGGCCTGAGGTGGACTGTGGTGGAAAGGCCATCTCCTTCTTTTCTCACTCCTGTGAGGAAGGTCAAGCACTGGATGTCCTCATCTCATCACATTTGTGGTGTAACCGCAACCGTTTTGAATGTGGCCTTGCAGGATCCCATTTTGTTAAATACAAAAAATGCTTATATCTAATGTCCTGGTTCATGTTACCTCTGCTCTTCCTCATAATACAATCCCACCTTTTATTCCTTTAACTCAGTCTAAGTTGGTTTTTTTTTTTTACTAAATGTATTTATGTTTATATTTAAATATTTATATAAAAGATGTGTAACAGCTGCAACAGTAATTATAATGATAGAACCTATGGATAAGAACCCAGTGTCAGAATTTTTCTTCTTTGCTGTTGGAGAAAGAGAAAATGTTAAGTACAGCAGTGTCCTTCAGGCACTTCCTTCCCTAATAAAAAAAAAAAACATAAAAAATATGACATTATTGCAGAGTTGTTATTAATAAAAGTTCTGTAGATATTTATCTTTGTTTTAGAATGTGGTTTTCATTTTAGCAATGTACTACCAAGACAATAATTTCACCTAAACAATGACAGCACAGGCTAGCTGGGCTAACCTTCAAAATGTCTTCTTGGTAATAATATTGTAAACATGATGATGTTTTAACGTTAATATCATATAATGTTAGCTAAGTAAAGTAGCGGACCTTTATTTTCTAACCTTACTCAGGCATACTTATCACCTAAAAATAACACTTCTCTATTACTCTTTTGACTTGGAGCACATCGGTTTTAATAACTCTGGCTAATCTGCTATTAAGAAACGAAACCCACAATTTACAAGCTAGAGTATCATTGAGAATACAAACACGCACAGTACCTGCTTCAAGCAAGCACCACTAACATTTATCTAAAACAATACCAGAATTTTACTCACCAGAAAAACTGGGCACAGGCTCAGGAAGCCAAAGGATTTGTCCGATGCTTGGATGATAAAATCCGGGTAAGATTCCCACACACCACCAGGCACATGGCCAAGAGTCATAGTCAATGACTCGGATTAGCTGAGAGTGCCGCCTAGCAGACAATAGCGGTTATGGCTAGCTCGAGCAACAATAGCCAACTGTTGGCACCCAGCTGTTACTCATGACACCCCATTTTATCCATAAGTTTAAATATTAGCTAATTTAAACAGATGAGTTAGAAAAATTCACCCCCTGTACAGTTGTCGACGGGGGAAATTAGCTACTCAGAGACTAAAATTTATCAATTTCAATGTCTTGCCAGCAAAAATCAGTCCATAAAATCAAAAACATCAGGAAAAGCTCTCTGATAAAGTCCTTTGTACACATGGTAGTCAACGTAGACAGTTAAACAAAGCTGAAGTATTGCAGTGTTTTTGTGGAGATATCATTTTCTCATTAACACCAGTGAAAACTGGCTGTCTTGTCTCTTGGTGATAAATCAGCATAAGTCTTCGACTAGGTTGACCTTGATGATAATCCGTGTTTGGCAGCCATAGCCATCACAAATGAATGCCTGTATGATTAACACATACACACACACTGAGGCCACACTAACGCAAGACAATGACAAGTTAAGACTTCTTGTTTAGGTCTTTCAGTATTTTTAAGACAAATGCAGTCAATTATTGATCAGACACCATGATATTTAGTACTAACTTTTTCCATCTACCTTCATCCATCAGGTCAGATATTTGTGTTTTCCCTATACTTTGGTTCATGACCTGGAAATCTAATGCTGTGCCTGTCAGTTGTACTATGTTTAGCTAACAACCAGCAGTGATCTACTTTGTCACAACAACTCTTTGTGTCAGATGTTTGATTTTGATTGATTAGGTGTGAAGTGACTAATTAGAAATCAACCACAGCTTGTAAATAATTGTCACTTAGGTAAAGTAGCTTGTTACTGGACAGACTGTGAACTCTCTTCATGTCAGGTTGATTTCTTCTTGTCTGTTTGTTTTAAGCCTCTGAATGGAGGTTTGTTTCACATAACTGTCCAGTTGGGTTTAATTCTCCTTCCTGAAAACCACATCACATTTTCTCTTTTTGTGTGTTGTTAATTGGCAGATGTCATTCCCTGGTAGAGTGCGGAGAAAACACTGCAGGTTTAAAAGAAATGGTTGTAACGCTTAAGAACACCAGTCTAATTATCTGACTGCTGACATGAAAATGGAAAGATTTATTACAGACTAACTGTAACTTCTCATTTTTGTCTTTAAACCTCTTCTTGTAGGTTAAGCACTTTGTTGGCTGGGTGTTAGAGGAGAAACATCAGTGTCTGTCTTT